>SCLH01001176.1:256440-291883 GCA_004367855.1 Oikopleura vanhoeffeni | reverse complement strand
CCCTTATTATGCGCCCAAATCGTGTAAAAAATTGGCTTATTTTTACTCTACAGCGCCAATTTTTAAGGCATTTTAGCAAAACTCGGTCTGAATCAGCTACAATTTAAATCAATTGTTGGCGCTATAGGGTGAAAATAAGCAAAAACATGAGAATTTGGCAATCTTTTTGTTTTCTGGTTTTTCGCTGCTGAAAAAGGCAAAACTTGATAAGAAACATACAGTATGTCACATACTGTATGTGTTTTTTTACTTGCGAAATAAAAATTGCTGTTTAGGTTATTATGGCCAATAAACAATTGTAACTAGGTGGATTTTATTTTGAAAGGCAAGCGATGTCAAGGGTTTAAAAATATAATCCACGTTATTACCATTTTTTATTGGCCGTAATAACCTGAACAGCAATTTTTAATTCGCATGTAAAAAAAACACATACTGTAAATTAAAATAAATATATTTACAATCAGCAAAAATACACTGAAAGCTCAGTCGAAATGAGCGATTTTGACTAGTTTAAATTGCAGCCAATCAGAATCGGGCTAGGACTTCAAAATTTTAAAGAGTAAAAAAATCGGAGCATAGTATTTAAGCTATTGACCCCTCTCCTGAAACAGGACGCAGCACAGGTACATTCGTTTGTTAATTGATCCCACATTTGAACATGATAAATCATTGAAGATTTTTTTCTTAGATGAAAATCAAGTTCAATATTTCTCCAGCCCATATTTAACTGGTCTGTTAGTGGCGGATGATCATAAGCCCATTCACGAATAAATCGCGCCCATCCATTTGCCCAGTACGTTTCCGACCCTTCGTATTGCTGGTGGTGATAAGAGTTATGAGTTCCAACAATTCTTAATAAATAATTTTGAGGGTACCTTTTTGGGGTAAGAAGGTCGGTGTTTAGTGACAGATTCGCCATTTTTTCTTATTTTTTTTCTTTTGATGGTAAACTTTTTACTACTTTGGAATTTTTGAATGAAAATTGTTTTAAATGGAAAGTGAAACCTTTGATCTTACTTTGTGTAGATCGATTTTTTCAGAGCATTATATTTTACTTTTTAAAGTCTGCTTTTGTAACACAGTCAAAAAGATATTTTGATATCTAAGAAATTATTTAATTTTGCCGCTTTTTGGATGTAACCACCAAATTAATTTTTTTTACAATTTCTACGCCAAAAAACGAAATTTTTAAATTTACGTTGAAAAATAGAAAAAAACGTGATTTTAGCAAATCAAAAATAAATAAATTTTTTTTATCGAATGAATTAGATATATCAAATTCGGTGGTTGCGACGACTCTGAAATTTGGCAAATTTTAGTATAAAAAACTTTAATTTTTAATTGAAAAGGGGAAAGCAAAATTAAAATGAAATTTTCCGACCATTTACCAAAAATTACGAGAAATACTCGGAAAAATTTTAGAAATTACTAGAAAAAAATGTTATTATAAAAAAAATCAGATAACTGTATTTTTCTATTCAAAATTTATAATCAGAACATTTGGCCTATCACTAATAGGCTATTAGTGTTTTCCGATGTGCAAGGTTATCTTCTTTTGAAGCATGGTTTTTTGGAATTCTTATGTCCTCTATCATTAAGTCAAGATTTTTTTTGCTATGATGTAAAAAATTTATAGATTTTTTTTATAAAAAGCTTTCCCACAAAAGCCCCCACAGTTAATTGCAAATTTAGAGGCTGAATTTAACTCTCAGCGTTACTTTTTGGTCACGCGTGACCAAAGTCCGTTTTTCTTAATTATTTAACTTTGATTCTAGAAAATATTTGTTTTAAGATAACGCTACTAGTTAAAGATGCAGTGATAAAAATACCTGTAGTTGTCTAGTGCATCTTCTTGTCCTGAATTTATCCAGTCAATTGGTGCTGAAATATTAAATGTATTTTTGTACAGATAAACTTCGTTTCTGGGATCATCTGGTGGAGTATAAAATGATTCGCAATACTTGTCTGGTCCTCCTTGACTAGGCAAATCCAAAATGTATACTGTCAAATTGTGAGTTCGAATTTTTATTTGAAAATTCTCAATCAGCACAAATTTTTGTTAACTCCATGGCGCATGTTGAGTTGTTTTTTACCCACGCCTACAGCAAGTCACATTTTTGCAGAAGCTAACCTCCGCCAATCAAAACGTTTAAATTTGGCAAAGACGTAGGTGTTTGTCAAATCTTAACGTTTTGATTCGCGGAGGTTAGTTTTTGCAAAAACTAAGAATGTGTGCAAAAATGTGACATTCTGTATATTTCGAGTGAATTTTGATACATATAAAATTCAACCTGTATATTTTATAAAAAATTACCTGACGGCTTTATGGCGCCACAAGGTTAATTGTAAGTAAATTTTAGAACTCCATACCAAAACAGCAACAGCCCAAATAAGTAAGACGCCCAAAAGAAATTTCAGTAAGACCTTAAAAACAAATGATTTTTTTGTACACATAAATTCACAAATTCCGTATATGAAACATGTCGAAATATTGAGGCCATTTTATAAACTTTTTTGCCTTAAAACGCCATGAAATGTTTCTCTAAGACATATAAAAATGATATAAGCTAAACTAGTACTTGTATTTGGAAAAAGTAAGAATCCAATATTTTGTAAAATTTGACGCCATTTTTTCGTTGCCAAAAATTTATTTTCCTAAAACGCCAAAATTTCTCAAAAAAGATAAAAGACGCCACTTTTACAAAAAAGCGTCTGATTTTATGATCAAAATAAGTATACATACTAAGTTATGATTCATAAAGTTTTGCAAATAAAGTTTATTGATTTTGTTTGTGCGATTTCAAAACAGAAGTATATTTTTTCAATTTATAATTCTGCATATTTATGAGTTAAATAAAATCCAAAAAAAATCAGCCGCAAGATGCGGAATTTAATTCTCTATCTGTCAATATATAGTTTCATGGGGTTTCCAAAAATAGGAGAAAGCCGTCATTTGTGCGTTAGTGTCCTAAAAAAAAGGCACCTAATAATCAAGAGAAAAAGTCTAACCAAAAAACTTTTTTTTGTATTCATTTCCGGACTGACTAAATATTTTACCGGTTTACAAAATGTATACAAACGACATCAACGTTATCAGTTGTATAGTTTTTTTTGCTACAAAATTTTTCCTAAAAAAACGGTAATATTTTTATGAGTGTTTCGAACTTGAAATTAATTTTGTCCCCATTTCGCCGAAAGTGCCGAATCTCGCAAAATTTTTTTAGGAAAAACTTTCAGCGATAGTGGCCTTCTCCAGACAGGAGAGCCTGTACTAAACCACCCATTAGCAAAATTTTTGGAAACGAACTCATCCGGTTGAGTTGTTCGACAGCCTGGATTTTTTTTCCAATATGTGTGGTCAGTGTGAGTTATCTGAATAACTTGAATGAAGTGAGTCTGTTTCGCAAAGCCAGATGTGAACGGTTGATCCACACTGGCGGTGTGGGTGGTGTGGACCACGCTATTTAAGTGTCACTGGATAAGCCCTCTTTGGTTGGGAACAATTGATTTCTAGGAGGCTTTTTTGAACATAGTGTATATTATTGATTTATAACCAGGGTTGTTAAAAGGGTATCATCCCCGAGACGGATTTTCTATTTACCAATCCCCATGTTTTTGTTTGCGCTAATGTATTGCTTTAAGACCAAACGTAAAAGAGGTGTGTGGAGTAAACACCCACGGCAGGAAAAGTCGATTCTTTTAAAACCCTTAAACTCGCTAGACTTTTATGATCATGAATCTGTACCCAGACTCGTTCCCGGGCAACTAGTGAACCCATTCTTATCAAATCGAGGCCACTAATAAGCAAAGTTTCCATTATCAACATACAATTTTTCAATAGCTTAAAATAATATTCAGCCAATTGCAATAAGAATTAAAATAAAAATAAAAAAAATGCCGATGAACAAAAAGGCATTTATGAGGATAGAGAAAAAAAAAAATTCGCGAACAATCGTACCCCAGTGACGGGCTACAGTGCAATATCTCATAACGAATTTAAACGTTTATTTATATTTTGAACTACTGTTTAGTTAACTTCAAAGGGTTTTCTCTCTAGTTCCATCTAACAATTATTATATGTTTTACATCAAAATTCTCTCGTAAATTGACTCTGAAATTATTGTTTAATATCATGTGTTTGTTCTTTAACCAGAGATGAAGTCACGCCTACTGCGTACTGCCTACTCGCCTAACCTTTCATTCATTCTAAGTAATTAATTTTCGGAAGATTTGGCATCTAGAAATGCTCTGTTTTTAACCGGAGGGCCAATTTTCAAAAAATATAAAAACAAAAATATTGAAATAAAAGAAAACTTAATCGGTAATTATTGATTAATCAATTATCAATATTGATAAAGTGATCAGAGATAAAAATGATGAAGCGACCTCGACGTGAACATGCTGGTCGATTGATGCAACAAGAATTGGCAGATATGGAAGAGTAGAGATGAAAAAAGAAACCGAAGAACCTTTACTATTTGATCCGCGGACCGGAAATAGATCAATTTGAGAGAGAACTGCTAAGTGAGAGCGAAGATGAACAATCTGATGAGGCCCAATTCCGACTTTTGAAAATAATCCTATGGAAGAAACGAGCAGCCGGAATGGAATCAAATGGCAATCAAATGGGATATAGATTATTTGGGAATGGTATTTATGGAGATGAATTACCACATGAAATGAAAGATTATTCGTCCAGTTTTGAAATCCAAATACCGCAGTTCCAGTTGTCGAAGTTCCAGTTGTCGAAGTTCCAGGTGTCGACAGTGCCAGTATCAAATACCGGGCGGTCTAGGGAAACGAATAAATTCGATTGTTCATTAGATGAAGAAAATAACCCCTTTAATTTAAGCAAGGATAATACAGCATTAATAAAGTTGAAAAAACATACTTTTTCGACAAAATAAAAATATGCCATTTTTATTCAATAATATGCATATTTTGTTCAGAAGAAGTGAACAACAAAAGCGCGAGAATGTACAGACCGGGAAATCGTTCTGATAGGCCGACAGGCGGCCTGTTGTCTCACCCATCGCTTCAAATCCCTAATTTTACACCACCCTTATATCCTTTTCCAACGGAACTCCATCTCAAAAACGTTTACTATCTCTATATGAAACGTTTGCGCTTAGTTCATAAAAGGCTGGTAGCAACAACGCGTAGGTGTGTAATGCTAAAATATATGAATTTGTAGTAAACGTAGGCGTGCTATTCCATTTACTTTATGCGTTATTCGTAGTTATTGATGAATAAATAAATTGAATGTTGTGAACAAAAGACTTATTTCTTATACTGTATTGTTGCGTAACAATTTAATATTTACGCCTGCCAAAAGTTCATAATTTATGCTACATGATAAAATTATTTCAAACCAAGTTTATTGTCAAACAAAATATTTTGGCCAACCTTATTTCTTGGAATATACGGTCACTGTGATCATTTACGGGCGATACTGTATTGTAAAAAAGTCTAAGAACTCTTAACAGTTCTTTTAAGGGGTCTTCGACATGATTTGAAGAAATTTCTGAAAAAAACCATTGTACAATATACAGTAATTGAAAAGTACTCAAATTACGCTCAAAATTCCAGGGTCAACTTTCAAACGTTTTTAAGACTTTTTCTCGATTACAGGAAAGTCCTGAATAAACATCCGTGACGAAATAATCCAAAAATAAGTTAAAATATGTCGATAAATAAATCCTCTTATTTCTTGAAAATAAGATCACGTGACGTGTTTGGAAAATATTATTATGTTCAAAACCTCAAATTAGGTGTGTATTAGTCCTCAAAAATTTTCGGCGTATTTGAGTACTATTTGGGTACTTGGGCCAAAACCTCATTTCTTAATTTGAAGGTCACGTGATCGTTTTCAGACTTGAGTGTAATGATAAAAAGTCTTAAAACTTCTGGAGAACCACTTCACTTCTTTCAAAAATTGATTTAAGCAATTTTTGGAAAAAAACTAGTACTACTTTTACCACCTTATTCCTCAAATATACGGTCACGTGCATCATTTTGGGGTCTATGTGTACTGGGAAAAAAGTCTTAGAATTTTTTTTCTGATCACGATGAAAGGTTTAATTTTGATTTTAAAATTTTGCAAAAAATAAGTACTGTAATACAGTAAAAATTTTTCAATAAAAAAACGCACAAACGTCATTTTGTCTTAAAGTTATCGATCTTTATCTGGTTTGTCTTACGTTTAAGCGTACTGTAAATGCGAATTTAAATGGTGAATGGTCACTACTTGCCGAAATCGAGTCTACGAAAGTTAAGGTTTAACTAAAGTTAATTTAAAAAACACAGTTTTATTTCCATGAAAAAATCGAAAAGTGCCAGGACGTTTGGAAAAATTGTATCATTTTGAATTTTTTGTCAGGACGTTTGAGAAACTGTCAGGTCGTTTCTGACTATTTGAAAAACTTTCGTTTTTTCAAAAAATCGATTATTGGAATGTTTTAGTTTTGATAAAAAGAATAAAAAATCTCTTATTTTATGAAAAAAATCTCCAATTAAATGAAAAAACCTTTAATTTTATGAAAAAATCTCCAATTAAATGAGAAAATCTTTAATTTTATAAAAAACTTTAATCGTATAAAAAATCTTTAATTTATGAAAAAACTTTAAAACTCTTAATTATCAAGAATTTTGATTTAAGAATCTCTAATTTTCAAAACTGCGTTTTTCTCAGGAAAACGATTAAAAGCCTCTCCGACGATTACCTTTATTTTGAACGAGACCTGTGGTTATTTTGATCAGCGGTAAATTGTCGGATAAAAACCTACATCACCCGCTGAGTATAAAGTGTTGATCACTCTGCTCGGTTGGGACGCATAAACAACTTGATGTTGAGAATCGCGACTCGCGATAGCTCTTTAGCGCCCGATCTCTTTCCGTTAATATATAGCAGTATTTTCTGCTTACTATCATAAAAAATAAGGTTTATCATATTCATCAAAAAATAAAAATGACTAAATTGGCGACCAAACGAGCTTTCTTCACAGATGACCAAAAAGCTATTCTAGCAAAATCTTACGAAAATTCGCCCTATCCCACATCAGCCCAAAAGGAAGCTCTGGCAACATTAATGAAGAAACCTACAAAACATATCGGAAATTGGTTCAAAAAAGAACGAGCTCGTCAAATTAAAAACCAGAATGCACCTGCACGACCTAAGAGAAATCTTGTGATCAAAAACATCCTAGAAGTAAAAGAAGAGCTCAACAGTATAATTTTGGAGAAAATCGTAAAGAAAAAACCGATACTGGAAAAACTTGCGGCAGATTTGACAAATATTCCTTCAGTTCATCTGACGTTCCGCCAGTGTCCATCACTGGAAACAATTCCGGAATCCCAATAAGTCCATTTACCGAAGAAGAAATTAAGGTCTCTCTGAGTCGTCTCTGAAGGACAAAAATAACAAAGCCACACATACCAGAAGCAAAGAAAATCCTTGCGCAAACGATGCATTTAGTAAGTCTTATTGTTTATAATTTTTTTATACCTTAAGGGGAACATGTCGAGAAACTGGCGTGATATTGCATCAATTTTCGCAGCCGATGATTACATCGCATTTATAGATAATAAAAGTAAGTCGAAATTTATCTCGAAGAAGTTTTATATACCATTTCTCTGACTGAGCAAAAAACTATCAGAAAAAAGTTATTGTTACATGAATGAATTTTCATTATGTTTAAGTGCAAGTGTATTTTGCGTTTTTGAGACATCTGGCACGAAATTTAAAAATTTTATCTCGCAGAGTCTATTAGATAATGAAAATACAAATTAGTTGAAAAAAAAAATAAGATGAGAATCGTTAATAGACGAGCCAAACATAACTTTTTAAGATTGATTTTTGGCAATTTCTAGTGCCCGATAGAGAATCGTTTGTGCGGTCAATTTTTTTCTTGTTTTTTCAGAGTAACCAATTGAACACTTTATCTCGCGATCTATGGAAAAATGAACAATTTCACATTCTTATAGTTCAGCGAGAGCCGAATGAAAAATATCTTAATTTAGCTTTCCCCACCCCTAGTTTCTTGGGTCATTTTTATTCTGGACTTTTGGTCTTTTTCAATTTTTACTTATTTTCATATGTTGAAGAATTTTGATTTGATAATTTCTATATTTGTTCCACCTTTTTTTTCAATTGCTAGCGCATCAAAAATATAACTTAAGTAGAATTCTTTTCAATTTATGTCAAACAATTGCCTTTAAAAATTTATAAAACGGTGTTTGAAATGTTTTTTAATAATCAGCATTTCAAAAAGTTTTTTTTTAATTTTCAAGGCAATTGCAGACAATTTTCCATTAAAATTTCGTACTAAAGCGTCATATTTTTTCACGGGGCTACTAAATTTTAATTATAATAATAAACGATTATTTATAGATTTGCCATCGTGTTCTTGGTACCAAGAATGATGAAACATTTGTTAAACGATTTTTTCACGGGATCCCCCCAAAACCCCTCAACCTGCTGCTATCCAACCAAAAGAACCCCAAATTTTGGCGACCCGCCGAGACACCTGGTCCTATTTCAGCTCTAGAGAAACATATCGAAATTATCGACAGTCCGAGAAATAGCTCGACGAAGAAAATGTTGACGGAGAGCAACAAATAAACGCACTCTCAGAAAATGACGATACTAATAAGTTATACAGATCATTTAGTCATGGAATGAAGAGCTTTCAACCTGTGCAACAGGTCTATCCGATGAGACTGTTTCAACCTCAACATTTCCATAAGCAAGCGAAATCAGTGGTTAGACGAACCGTAATCACCGAGACTATTTGTCAAACAGGTAAATTTAGAAAAACTTTATTTTTTAGCCTGAGTTTTCTCGTTTACTGGTTTTTAGTACCGCGGAGACAAACCAATCAGTGACCACTATTTCCGAAATAACTGATTGGTTTGTCTTTGGAAAGTAAAAAAGAAGTTAACGATAAAACTCAGGCTGTATTTTCCCCAGAAATATGTTAGTATTGTTTTCATGTAAAAGTGGTTTATATTTAAAGTAAATAAACAATATTTTAGCTTATGGAAATTACCCAATTGATTGCCAAGTAAGAACTTATTACGATTGAACAAAGAACATTTTATTAACGAAATCTTCAATATCTTAAATTCCTTTATCTGTTGAATCTGTTAAAGCATTGTACTGTAAATTTTGTACACCATAATTTGTACACTGATTAATAATCAATTGATATACAAAATCCAAATAGCCAAATTTACTTGAATTTC
Organism: Oikopleura vanhoeffeni; assembly: GCA_004367855.1. Taxonomy (NCBI): domain Eukaryota; kingdom Metazoa; phylum Chordata; class Appendicularia; order Copelata; family Oikopleuridae; genus Oikopleura; species Oikopleura vanhoeffeni. The sequence goes on along the minus strand of SCLH01001176.1, from coordinate 282,640 downwards.
CCTGAAAAAATTACGAAGCAAATTTCAAGGCAAAGATATTAAATTTAATTGACGATTAAAATTTTTTATTTAAATTCTCAATTTTATTACACGATTACTCAATTATATTACCGAGAAAAATGAGGTATAATTTAAACACAGGGAGAATTATTTATTTGCCAAAAATTGTTCCAGGCGGAAATAATATTAGAAATGCAACAAATCAGAATATAGATACAACCAGGGTTGTAAAGGGATCATCCCCGACCGGATTTTTTATCCCCATCCTCATTTTTAGCCAATATTTTGCTTAAGGGGTGTGCATGTCTGATTTGCAATTTTGCAGAGCTAGTTTAGGAAAATCTGAAGCTTGAAAAATAATTCCAAAAATGCCAATTTGTAGACCTAGCCTTAATATTGTGAAATCAAAGTTCAAACTGAAATTTTGACGACTACACCAATCGTCACATAGTTGTAACAGGAGGTCACTTCGCGAAATTTCAATCATCTCTCCGAGACAATATTCGAAATTTGTTCAAAGTTGACATATAGTGAATTAAGTGGACTAAGATTTCGTAGGAGAGCGATTTACATTTCGATGCTTGAATTTCCTAGCGTCCAATCAACACGACGATTTTTGGCCGTTTTTTTACCGATTTTGCCTTTAAAAATCTATCTCCTCTGAGGTTTATTTTCAAATGGGTCCAAAATTCCGTCTATAACGTATCGGAAGAATAATTCTCACATTTTTGTTCTTTTCAGAGAGGTTAAAAAGTCGGAAGTGTCGACTTGCTGATGAGCGTATTAGAAACTATAGGTTATTTAATACCGTAAGGTCGCCGTAGCGACCAACTTGGACTTGAAGATTGACCTTGAGTTGACCAGTGTTTGCACTCTTAGCGGACCTTACAGTATACTAATTGACCCATAGTTTTTTACTACGCCAACAGAAAGTCAACTCTCCGGTCTTTTGAAGGTACTTTGCAAGTCTATCCATGACTGAAATACCTTGAACTTTGACGGTATTAGAGGTCAAATATTGGTCGCCGACCCTCAAGCAAAAAAAATGGGTAACCTAAAAACGCTTAATTTTCACTGGCCACAAAATCAGCCTTCTAGCTTTGCATACGGCTTCTCAGACCCGGGTTGGGGACTACCTGTAAAATCTCGAAAAATTGACCGAAAAATCAATTTTTTGAAAATTCTTGAAAAACAAAAAAAATCCTGAGTCTTAAAATGACCAAAAAGAAATTCTTTACAAGAAAGCTTAAAAACATCCAAACCCATTTTTGAGTTTTGAAATTCCTTATTTAAAATCGTCACTTCGATTTGCGACTCCCACTCACTTAATGCAGTATTATTTAATGTATTGCATTTAGAAATAATTGCACTAATAATTTTGGCGTCTAAAAGTCAATTTTAACATTTTTGCCTTTTCACTTTTTTCTTCATTTTTCCCAAAGAATGGCCTCAGGCTTTTGGCCTGAAGACTGGGTTCTGCGATTTTTTGAAAATGTGACGGTTTTCAAGCATACTTTTCTTACTGTAAAATTTGGGGATACATTTGGGGAAACATATGCCCCAAGAGGGCTGCCCCATGGCGCTGTTTCGCTATTTTTATACTCCGGGACGTGATTATAGCATTTTGAGGAAAAATGGCCAAAATAAAAATTTGATCGAAATCAGAATGATGATATAAACTATTCAAAAATTCTTATTTACCAAAAAATACCTGAAAATTTAGACCGAAATTGACAAATTGTCATATTATTGGCAAATATTGACAACAATTTCTATTATTTTATAAACAAGTGAACCTGTAATCTTCCCCGTTTTGACGGCGTCTTTTCAGTGTATTCACATTTATCGTCGGAAAATAAAATTTCTAATTTTGCTGATTTTGCCATCTTTATGATTTTGCATTTAATTTAAAATAATTGAAAGAAAAGGCAATGGGAACACAAGATGTGTTAGAATGAACGCTTTGGCAATTTTCCATTATTTTCGAACTCTCAGAAGGTTAATATCTGGCCAATTGGTGACAGTTGAACTCTTACGGTTTCAAAATATGAAAGCCGAAAAAAGTTGTACGGATTTAGGCTGTCCCAGGTCACTCACGTTTTTGATGTTTAGTCCGAAACTTCAAAATCGAAAAAGTACACTTGGTCAATTTGGGGTCGGCGAAAAAAAATTTGCAGTCAAATTTTCAAAATTCTAGAGAAAAATCCGGTTTTCTGATTGGCTAACAAAAGTTTGTTAAAAACAGGTTCGTGATTATAGGCCTTAATTCACTGATAATCCCAATATTTTTTTTAATTGGATTCGAAATTAAACTCGAGTTATGGGGATCTGAAGTAACCCAAAATCGACAAAAAATGACGAGGAGCACTCTTATTTTTTATATAAAATAATTATTCTGTATAAAGAAATATCTTACGTGAGCAAAAAAGATTGGGGCGCTAGAGAGTACTTTAGTAAAATCAAGAAAAATGAGCGATTCCGATTGCGGGCACTCTTTTTATCTCTCGTGAGCAAATACATTGGATGTGCCATAACTTAAATAGGGTTTAAAAAGGTATTTGGCCAACTTGCGGTCAAATTTTTGACTTTTTAATAGATATTTATGTTCGTGATAAATTTCCCAAACTTTCTANACGGTAATTTGATATACGGTAAACAATATACGGTATTTTGAAAAAGTACTCAAATTACATAAAAACAACTTTTAGGATGATCTGCAAACATTTTAAGACTTTTTTCTAATTACGGTACAGTCCAAATAAAATCACGTGACGAAATAATTCAAAAATAAGGTCTGAAATATGTCATATATTTATCCTTATTTCTTGAAAAATAAGATCACGTGACCTTTTTGGAAGATACCATTATGTTCAAAACTCTTAAATTAGGTGTTTATTACTCCACAAAATTTTTCGGCTAAATCTGACTACTATTTATGTACTTGACCAAAAACCTTATTTCTTGATTTGAAGGTCACGTGATCGTTTTTGGGCTATAGTGTAATGGGAAAAAAGTCTTAGAATTTATTTCTGATTCTGCTCCAAGTCTTTTTTCATGATTTAAATTTTAATTGCAAAAAATAAGTACTGTAATACAGTAAAAATTTCTAGTAAAAAAACGCACAAACGTCAATTATTTAAATAGTCGATCACTTTGCAAATGTTTCATAATGAATTATTAAGGGTCCTAAATTGCGATTAAACGGGTCATGGTCACGCGTGACCGTAAAAAGACTGTGGGAGTTAAGCGTCCCGGAATCGGTTCAGTTATTTATCATTTACAGAACTAAATTCCAAAACTACGANCACTTATTTTTATAACCATAATATTTTCCAAGCTAAAAATTCTAAATTGAAATCAGAAGTTCAACCACAACCAACTACGTGAATACATAAAGTGTATACGGTATAAGTGAACAGTAGTAAATTTTATTATCTCGATCAACAAATTATTGCTGATTTTTGAGATTTTTTTATATTTCCTTTAGAACGAAATTTATTTCGCTCAAGGAAGTGTTTTAAACTTTGAACAAATAGTAAATATCTTCGAACGAAACAGCTGAATTTTAAAGGTGAATTTCAAATTTTTACAGTCTGAGTTTTTCATGTTTTTTGCTCTCCAGGCAACAACGCCTATGCTTATTGCCAATAATAATAATTAGACAATCTGAAATAAGAAATTTTATTATTGCATCTTGTAGAGAATTTTTTTTTGGTCATTTTAAGACTATGTTTTTTTTATTTTGAGATTATTTTTTCAACAAAAATCGGTTTGAATGGTCAAAATTGGTCTTTTTACGCCACGGAGTTAAAAATAAGAAAAACAGACACAATTAAGGTTGTCTAAAATATTCGGTTCCTCTCCCGTGATGGATGTTTTTACTATCTGATGTACCAGTCAGTCCATATTGACCTGTAAAGTTGAACCACTGGTACCGGAAATAATATTTTCGAAAATGTATACTGTCAAAAAATGCGCCATAAGTGATTTTCTGGACACAATATTATACAAGCTATAAGTAGGGTTCGGACCGGGAGAACCATGGGCCAAACTAAAAGTTTTCGTGAGTGTTCTTTGACCTACGTTACCAAATAAAATGACCCAAATGATAAAAAAAAATTGGGCCCCTAGTGGCCAGAAAATTACTCTAGAAAACTCCTTTTTCTGTCTTCAAACTCGATAAAAACGGCATAAATAATCGGCAATTTAAACATTAAAACCTAATTACCCCCACGAAATTCTCATGTGACAAATTTTTCATTTCGAGATTTTTTTAGTTTTCAAATTCTACTTTAGAATTTTTATTTTGTTTTTAGTTGAATTCAGTCGTTTAACCCTTGTGAGCATATAAAAAAAGTTCCGCCAAGGCACCAGAGCCACAATTGTGGCTCTACTTTGAATATTGTTCACAGAAAGCTTAAAGCAGTTGGAATTTCAATTTTTTCTGCATAAGGAAGTTGAAAAGTAATATTTTTGCATCCGACATTATATATTCTAGAATTTAAATTTTTAGTTCTAGAAAATATAGTGAGAAAAGCAAGGTATACCATATCACGTGATACACGGTCACAGTTGTCTTAACAAGTTACATTTCTGTTGGAAACGATGCACAAGTATCTGGCCTACGTAGTTTTGTCCGCTTTGATTTATATCTCATAAATCAAAAGTAATTTATAAATAAGTCAAAAAAATTGATGGAGAAAGCATGATTTTTGATGAAAAATGTTTATTTTTTCCTATAAAAGCAGATTATTACACTTTTTTCTATTATTTTTAAGTAAAAATGGCAATGAAGTACAACTGTGGACAATTTTTGATTGCTTAATTTTACTTCCGAAAAAAAATATCTGCCCTTAGATACCATAAATTTTCAATTTAACTGTTAGCATGCACAAAACACTTCCTAAAACTGGCTAATCTCACATTTGTATTTTTGTCTAGTCCGAAATAATTTTCAGGAAGTGAAACATAGGCGAAATTCCAATAAATAATACCCGCTAATACTGGAACCGAACATTCGAAAAATTTCAATTATGTTTTGGGAACCGAATCAAAATTCTTTATAATGTGTTGAAAAGAAAGATTCTACGATCCCGTTTTTTGCCTTTTTTGAATGATTTTAGGTATGCTTGAGCCACAATGTGGCTCTGTGCTCACAAGGTTAAAGGTTCAAATTTTTCCCGGTCCACCCTAGCCATATGTCATTTAGACCATATACCGAGATAGAGCCGAAAGTTATATCATGATATACATTGACAACAATGTTGTCAACATAATCTTAATTCGGCTCTAGCTCCGCCTATCGTGAAAATTGACCTATGGACCATAAGCTATGGTTTATATATTATTTCCAGAAAACGCTTATGGCGCATCTTTTGACAGTATAAATTTTCAAAAAATTATTCCGGTACCAGTGGTTCAACGTTACCGGTCGATCTTGACTAACTGGTACAAACAGATAGGGACCAACAAATGGCACTTCGGGAGAGGAACCGTATCTTTTGGATCATTTACTTTTATTTGTTTTGTAATTTTTGACTTCCTGCTAACTAATTGGCGGAAAAGGTCCAGTTTTGACCCTTATAACTCTTTTGACCGATTTTTTTTGAAAAAAAACTCAAAATAAAAAAAAATCCTTCGTTTCAAAATAACCGGAAAAAAATCTTTACAAGATAGAATAATAAAATTTATACTCATTTTTGACTTTTGAAACTTCTTATATCAAATCGTTAAAGTTCTTCGCTAATTCGATCGGGGATCATGTGAGTTGGCGCTCTAGTCCAAAAATTTTTGTCTGAAATGCAAAAAAATAATTTGGACAACGAGTTTCCAAAATCTCAGTTAAAACAACTAACTACTGAATTTGATTTTTTGACCTTGGAATTTATTTACTTACAAGACAAACTGTCTTTGACTTTGAAGTTCAAAGTTTGAACAGCAAAAAATGCATCCAAAAAAATGCACTCTAAGGGTGGACCCCTAAATACTATCATCTGAAGGGGCTGAAATAAAAAGTAGGAAATAAGGAGTGAAAACGCAGTCTTGTAACATTTTAAGAATAAGATAGAAAAAGTTATAAAGAGAAAAAATGTTTTAGGCCATGTAACAATTTCCGCCACCTAATGATCAAATTTATGTTAAATAGACAAACGAAGAGTTTTAAAATTTTGCCAAAAAAATTCGTGATTTTTTTTTAATTTCATCGGCAAAAAGAACGCAAAAGTTGATAATAAACATATATTCAAATATAAGTGTACAAATTTGAAATCAAAAACAAAGAATGAGTTTAAAAATAGATCGAAATCTTCGATTCTGATTGCTTTAAATTTCAACCAATCAAAAACCGGCCGAAACCTGAAAATTTTGAAATGTACCCTTACTCGTCATCAGCGCAACATTTGACATATATATTATACTCGTATATTTGCAATGTATAATCTGAAATTTTTGGCGTATTAAAATTTGAACAGCCTAGTTTGGCCTCAACTAACTTTTACGGAATAATTCACGTAAAATAACCGAACATTTATTTTTTTCTTCAAAAATTTGGAAATATTATTACTAGATCAAAGAAGTTAAAAACAAATTCATTAAAAGTAATATTTGCCCAAATTATCACTGAAAATTTGACCTTGAAATATGGTCAATAGTATTTTACGATTTTAAGACAAATTTCACATTACGATTCGCCCAGTTGGATCAAAAAACTGAAATTTTTGCAGAATATATTATTCATTGCAATTGTCAAAAATCACAGCCAAGAAAAAAGTTTCAAAGTGGGTGACTATTTACTATTAAAAGAGCTATAAAAATCGGCGCCGTGTAGATTCCGCACGCGACACCTTCGACGAGAAAATTCTGACTTTTGGGAAAAAAAATTCATTTTGATTTATTTTGCAGATGAGTTCAGTCAGATGTGATACTTTGTGCAAATGTCCAGAAAATTGTTTCGTAAGTTATTGAAATGTTTAGAAAATAGGATGCGAAAAATTAACGGCTGGAATTTTGAAAAAAAAATAGACTTCCTGAGGTCTATAGTGAACCAAATTGTTTAAGACCAACCCCTTTGAATTGTTCGACAATTTTTCACTTTAAGAACATTTAGAAAGAAAATAATTGAAAATGTTTAATTTCCGGTGCAAACATTTTTTAACCTTTGCAGTTACAAATGCGAAAGTTCCGCAGAGATACTTTTGGACATTTTTGTCCAACATTTAAAAAAATCATATTAAATCAAGGGTGATCAGTAAAAATTTTATTATTGAAAAATTGTACTAGAATACTAGGAATGTGAATTCATTTTTCAAAAATACTATTATTTAAGTTACAAAATTTGAGCTGGCACTGATAGTCTGAAAAAAACCTTACTTTTTTAAAAAGGGAAGAAATAATTATTTGGAATTAATTGCACGATTTTTTGTACGATTCTCTTTACAGTAATTTAAGTAGGCCTCGAAAGAAAACTGTATCTTAAATCCGAGAAGAGGGCCATTTTTAGTAAATCAAGCCAAAATTTGAGTATCATTTAATAAAATGGGCCCTCTTCCCGGATTTAAGATATGATAATCATATTATGATTAAATTAACAACTTTGCAAACCTTTATTTTCAAAAATTTTTGATCTAGAAATTATTTTAAAACATTTTTAATAATTAAATGACAAAATCTATACAGAATAAAATGAAAAAATATATTTATACGCTTAATCTATCTGTTTTAAAACAGTTTTTTTGCTAATAAAAAATTGTCAAAAATAACTTTAAGGGTTCATTGTCCCACCAAATAACCACCACATTATTATTTGTTCGGAAAAATATGTTTTTAAAAACACTCTTGAATTGACGGATCATAGTCTTCTGTTTCATAAAATCAAAAAAAAAAATATATCAAGATACAGTTAGCCAAAATTGACAGATTTTTTAAGACTTGCTGGATTTTTGAAGAATGCTTGAAGGAGTATATTCGTTGTGTGGATAATTGTGGCCAATATGGTGCATGTCCAGGGGGTTCTGTACCGTCACATCCCGGTGAAGACGTTTGTGTGGCAGTTTGTGATTTCCCAAACGATTATTGTAAGCAAACAACTCCCTTGTTTACAACAGCCGAACAAACAACTGGTTTATTCACTACAAATATCCCACTTTTTACAACAGAAGAAACAACCGCTCAACTACTGACGACAACGAAAATTCCAGACGAAACAACAACAAGACTAGAAACTTCGTTACCTTTAGAAACAACAACTCAAACAGAAATTTCAATTTTTACAACTACTGAAAGTGAAAAAACAACTGAAACAGTTAGTACAATTTATACAACAACTGAAAGTGAAACAACACGAATACCATCAGAAACAACATCAGAAATCGTGTCGACAAATTTTCCAGAAAAAACAACATTTTCTCAGTTTGAACCAACTAAACATCCATTTGAAACAGCAGATATTATGACGACTGATAATTATGAAACAACAGGGTCCATAAATACAACAACTAAAATTGAAACAACCAGCTCAATAAAAACGACAACCAGCGCTGAAACAACCAACAACTTTTTTACAACCTTTCCTAGTTTCACAACAGGAGGAACATTTGAAACAACCAGTTCAATAAAAAGAACAGCTACCGCTGAAACAACGAATTTTTTTTCGACAACCTCTCCTAGTTTTACAACAGGGAAATTATTTGAAACAACCACTTATTTAACGCAAGACACAACCAAGTTGGAAACCGAAATTACCACTTTACTAGAAACAACAACTTTGCCTCCATTTACAACTTCAGAATATATTTCAACAACGACAAGTGGCTTTTTAGCGACGACCACCCCCTTAACAACAACTTCAGCTATTTTATCTTCGCCGACAACAGCCGCAACTTTATCTACAAGTTTACTGACAACAACAATTGCAGCTTTATTAACATCTACAACTGCGCAAACTTCGATTTCATCCACTAGGAATGGTTTTTTCACTAAAATTTACATTAAAAGTTTATTTTTTTCACAAAATGAAATAAAAAACAAGATTTTTGGAGAAAAAAATTAAGAATCAATGATATTTTTAGGAAGCATTTTTTCGTCAAACTTTCGATTTTCGTCGAAATAAATTTGTTTTAACTTTATTTTTTGTATACTTATTGAATCGAACATTTAATTTATTATGACGAAAAATGTTTCTCGTTTTTTCAACTGGTGGAATCCACCAGGTGGATAAAATATTTTTTTGGTTTTCTTCTGGTGAAAAGGCATGTCCCGAAACGAATCGCGTAATAATTACGTAACTGTTGATAATATTGATACAACAAAATACAGTTTCAAATTTAGGACATACGCACACATTCGGGCCAATGCAGTACAAATGAATCAAAGTAAACTATGAATCATAGACTATGATTCATAGTCTATAATCTACATTTAGTATTATCAAAAATTACGTAACATCACGCGATTCTTGTCCCGAAATAGTTTTTCACCAGAATAATAAAAAAATTATATGAACTCGGGCCCGTAATCGATATAAACTTTTTATCTAAAACATTTTTGACATCAAAAATGAAGAAAAGTACAGACGAAAAGTAGTGTATTTCGTTTCAAGTGAATTCTGAGTACAGGAATCAGGGATTGCAAACGTTTTACTTCTTTCCATATTTTCAAATAAATATAGTTTAGGAAAAATCTAGTAAATTGTATGTTAGAGTCTTTACCAGCGACCAGTACACACTTCAAAATTCAACTAATGACTCAAGTTGATGTATTACACTATTTTTATCATATTTTTTGTTGATTAATTTGCTATGGAAACTGTAAAACTGATTAACAGTAGTTTGACATCCTAGCAAATAAGTTCAAGGGTCCTTTTTCCAAATCAGTAAAAGATAGACAATTTGTCTATGACCTCATTAAAAAATCTTAAAAAGTGCTACCAAACCCGATGACGAATCTTCCTTACTATTTATTTTATGGATTGTTTTAGGCTGTTTTGGCGCAGTATTCATCGTTATTTTAGCTTTCTTTCTGTGCAGAAATCACGAAATTCCAGAGGAAGAAGATGATATTTCGTATAGATATCGCTACACAAAACGACTTCATTCAATAGCGACAACACTCAGATCTGGAAAATCTACTTCGAGATCCAATTATTCTGAACTGTAAATTTTGTATAAAATCACATTTTCTATATTTTTCTAGCAGTTATTGAACAAAATTAAAAATCAGGAGAAATTTTTAAGGGTAAAAATGCACAACCATTTTAAAAGATTGATTGCTGTTTAAAAAACATATCGATAACGGAGCCTCCTGGTCGTTTTTGCTAGATTTTTAGCCAAAAATTTTAAATAATTTGGCGTTTGATAACGACTTATCCGATATCATTCTTAGATAGATCAAACTAAGCACAAATATTTAGTGAATAATAATATAAAAACAATTTGTCCGAATCGGACCATTTTTTGTTTTTTCGGAGATTACTGAAATTGTTTTATTATCAGTTTTTGTTCAAAAAATTAGAAACAATGGTCTAATTTGCATCATTTTTTTAAACTTTATTCGTCTCTGGATAGTTGTGCTCAGTTTGAGCTATCTAAAAAATAAATGGAATGAGTCGTTTTCAAACGCCGAATTATTTAGAAATTTATCTAAAAATTAAGCAAAAGACGACCAGGACGCTCCGTAATTGATATGAACTAAAGCCTCTTGCTGGACAGATCTCGGATAGTTCAAAGATACAAACATCGTGGAATACTTGCAGCCAATTAATAATCCAAATTTTAGGATAAGCGAATAAAATTGGCTTAAATTTCAGCGACCAGCCAATCATATTCTTGCATTTCACATTATTCAATTATTCAGTATTTGTCCGGGGAGGGTCTTTAAATCGATATATCGAAATAAATTGCCGGGAGGCTAGACATTTTTTAAAGCATATTACAAATAAACTGACAATTATTTTTAAGATAAAAAATACAGAATTGTTTTGTGCAATTTAGCACTGCGGGTTTAAGTGCGTCATCAAAGTGAGGCAGGGGAATCACGTGAAAAGGGCGGCCAATTACAGGCACGCAAGTTTCCCCGCAATTACCCGCTAAACTTTTATCCAATTAAATTGCACGTGATGGATGAGGGGGGAAAACATTTTTCCACACTCGATCTGGAAACTATGTACTGTGTCACTATGTGTCAATGTCACTATGTGTAGTTAATTGTAGTTAAAAAGACATCCCTATCACTTTACTACAGCATTAGACAAATTATGAGATTTTGAAATTAATAAAAGCAAATTGTGGCACATTATGTTAATTATAATTTTCTAGCTGTGGAGCGACCTCATTCTCCTGAAAAAGCGAGTTAATACAGTAGTTTTACTTTGACAGCCTGAGTTTTTCGAATTGTCATTTTTTTTCTTCTGCTTGCTAGACAATCACAATTTACTATCTTTTGTCGGTCTAGCCACCGGAAGACAAAAAAGTGACATTTCAAAAAAAGGCTGTATGTAATTAGCAGGTAATTATTAGCTATTTTTCACAATATCGAGAAAAACCTTAAGCATTGGTCTCCGGGTCTCCCTAAACAAAATTTATTACGTATATTTGTGATATTTGTAAAACTATTAACCGTTCTAACCAATAATCGATGGACAAATAAATCTTTAAAATATTGGGACATTTTGTCGCCAGGCAGCCGCGGAATTAGACAGCTGTAGAAGCAAAAAATGACATTTTGGCTACTTTTTGCAATAAATTTTAATTCATTTTCTAATTTCCTGAAATTTAAAGGTCATTGGCTACCTCATGATATTAAATGCTTTTATGGATTATAATTTACGTTTATCGAAAAAAATTAATTTTCAGATTATAAATTTCACATGAAAATTGATGCGAAAATTATCTTATTTTTGAACATATCAAAGATTTGTATCCCTAGGCCCTACTTTCGCGTTTGCAATTGACCCGTGTTTAACCAATGAGAGCACCTGATTTCACGACATAGACGAATAAGAGCTTCGAAAATAAGTTCAATCGCGAAAGTAAAGGCCTAGGAATCCCGTTTTTCGATATATTCATAAAACCAGAATTCTGAATGGTGGTAATTCAAATCAACCAGAATCCATAAAATTGACGGACTCTTTCAATTTTTTTTGTTCATTCCGAAAATATTTATTTTAAGGGCTCTAAAAATTTTAGAATCGCTGAAAATGTCAAATTTTGGCGAAATTCCTCTCCATTCCCACCTGACTTATCTCTTCATTTACAGCTAAATTTTCTCATGATTCTTCCCCTGACTCTCTTTCTCTCTATTCTCTCATCCTATGAATATATGTCGAAGAAACAGTGGATAAATTACAAAATGTTGAAAACTCCGCAGAGCGTTGACCTCAGAGGCGCACTGTTTTTGAAAATACACGAAAATGTACGAAAACGCCAAAAATGCCGAAAATCCGAACGTGTTATTGAAGAAAATACGGAGAAAATTGCGAACTTTCTTAGTAGGCTTTTAGCAACAAAATGCACTTTCAGCCGGTGAACAAATTTTGAACAAACATGTTACATGTATCCAAAATCATAAAATGTTTCAAAAAATAAATTCTATTCAATCGATTTAATTATTAATGCAACAATTTACATATCAAAAACCTCAACTCTTGCTAGTTTATAAAAAAAAATAAACAACAAAAATTCTTGACAAACTAATAAAAGTTTCTAGAATTCGTTTTTTCGAACTTGAATTTCATTTTTCGCATTCTTGTTATTCTGATATTTCAAGACTACAGGTAAGACAACAAAAATTTTAAAAACAAGTGCAAAACGAAAAATTTTCAGGATCATTAAAATCATTTAAAAAATGGCGGATTATCCACCAACCGGACTTGCTGCATCTATCAAAGTACTTCCAGAATGGATCCAAAAGGTAATTTTTATTAGAAAAAAAATCTAAAAAACCAGCGCATATCTTTGACGCCTAACAGGATATTAAAAGTATAAGGAGATTACTCACAGTTAAATTTGCTACATATTAAAAAAATATAGAAAAAAGGGCCTTCGAAAAATTTTGCAATTATTTATTTTTCTGTTCTCGACGAAAATTATTACGAAAAAAAACGCACAAACGTCAATTATCCAAATAGTCGATCGATCACTTTGTAAATTTGCATTCATACATGATTAAGGGTCCTAAATTGCGATTAAAGGCCTTCGAGCCACGGATGGCCCAAAGACACTACGGGAGTTAATAGTGCAAGTGAACTTACTTTTGATCCACATTAATTCTATGGCAAAGTTTGGACTGGATTTGCTCATAGGTATCGCCAAATTCATGTTTAAACACAAAATTTTGATTTCGCGCTCTAGCGCCTCCAAACTAGTGTGTTCCAAGATTTTTATATAATGAAGTAAATTTTTTTTAATGTTTTCTGGATTTTCCTTAAAAATAAATTTTTTATCATGAAAGGGCAAAATATGTGCCAAGGAGTAAATTTAATTCATTTTAGGGATGTGGAAATGACGAGTATTTTTGCGAAGAAAAGGGAGCTACATTCTTGGGCGATAAGATGCCAGAAGAATGCCCAGATCTTTCTAAGCATAATTCATACTTTGCCGATGTATTAAAGGCCAATCCAGGACTTTACAAGGAACTTAAAGACAAAAAGACTAAGCTTGGTGTCACTCTCGGACACTGCATCAAAACCGGAATCGATAACCCCGGTAAGTTTCAAAAAAATTTTGAGCTTAGTTTCAAAAAAAAATTTGTTCTGAAAAATGCGTTGGGCGCCCATAGGCTATGGGCCATAGCTAATTTTTCTTAAGTACAAAATTTTCAAATTTATAGCTTTTATTTTCTCATGTTAAAAAATGTACCAATCGGCTCTTTTTCAAGTTTTTTTATATTAATTAAGGGAGTATCTATACTTTTTGAAAGTTTCTTCTGAGCTCATTTAAAGTGGTTAGAAAATATTCGCGAGAAATTTTGTTTTAGTCAATTTGCCCGAAATCGAAGAAAGTCGAACGTTATAAGGACTGTTTTTGGTATATTCCGCAAATAGTTTGAAAAACCAAAAATAATGGACTTTTATTTTTGCTGAAAACATAGCTTAAAACTCATTTAAGAGGATATTTCTAGGCCACGCTATTCGCCAAATTTCTAGGCCGCGCGAGTTGGTCGCAGGGACCTGATGTGGGCCAATGAGATTACCACTTACTTCTAGGCGTTTCAAACTATTAAAAAAAAATTTCAAAAGTATATGATCGAACAATATACACCAAGCATTCATCGATATAGTTTTTTTGAAACAATAATTTTTCTCATGGAACAAAGAAAAATTCAAAATTTCAATGCAGATTTCATTTGCTAATAATAGTTGAAAGCGATTAATACGAAACCAAACTAACTAAATTTCAGGTCACCCAATGATCAAAACCGTCGGTATGGTCGCTGGAGATGAAGAATCTTATGAACTTTTTGGCGCACTTTTCAATCCAGTCATTGGTGCCCGACACGGTGGATACCCAGCAGATGGAAAACACCCAACTGATTTGGACGTCTCAAAATTGACAAACACCAAAATTGACCCAACCGGAAACTACGTTTTGACCTCTAGATGCCGAACTGGTCGATCCATCCGAGGATTTAAACTCCCACCTGGTAAGTATTTTTTTTATAAATAAATACAAAATTTTATAGTGAAATTTTTTGGAGAAGCATTGTTCGTCAAAAACTTTTTTCGAAGACAATTTTTTCCTCTAAATATTGGGCCATAAATATAAGTGCGCCTGATAGTCTTGCGGTTGCGATATTCGCCACGCTACATGACTCAGAGGCACCTGCAGGGCCCATTTTTAAATTTTGACGGAAAAATGCAAAAAAAAATTGAGAAAATTTTATGTTTTTATTGAATTATTATCGATATTTTAAAAATATTTTTTAGTTACCGACTTTGAAGAACGACGAAAGGTCGAAGCTTTGGTCGTCAAAGGTCTTCTTTCTTTAGAAGGTGACCTCAAGGGAGATTATTTCCCACTTCATGGATCTCAAGTAAGTGAATTAAAATTTTTTTAAATAAATGAAATGTTTTTGAAAAAACAAAAAAAAATGAAAAATATAAAATGTGTTTAGTCATATGCAGCAAAACCAACTGGTATGACCGAGGACAAGGAAGAAGAACTCCGAAAGGCCGGAAATCTTTTCCAAGAACCAGACTCAACCCTCCTCCTTTCTTCCGGTTGTGGCCGACACTGGCCAGATGCCAGAGGTAAAAAATAGTTATATTTAAAAATCGGATATGATTTCTTTAAAAAGTATGTCAATTTTTCATAAAAAAGTAAAATTTTTGACATTTCCGATAAAATTTTGAAATTTAAAATAAAAAAGTAAATTTTTGAAATTTCATTTTATAAAAAAAAACTTTCAAAAAAGGTTGCCATTTAGAATAAATTTTTGACATTCTAAATTAAAAAGTGAGATTTCTGAAGAATATTTGACAGTTCGAAATTTTTTTGAAAAAATGTAATATTTTTAACAAATCTTTACATTTTATTCTTAAAAGTCGCTTTCAATAAATTTTGTAGTTTCGAATAATTTTTTGACATTTCAAATAAAAATTACATTTTTCACCGTTCGATTTTTTTTTAACTTGATGATAATAATCAGCTAATATAAAATTTCTTGACAGCCTTTTGACATTCAAATGAATTTTTAAATAATGATGAATTTCAGGTATCTTTCACAACGAAAACCAAAACTTTTTCGTATGGGTGAACGAAGAGGACCAAATGCGAATTGTCTCGATGGAAAAGGGAGATGACATCAAGAGCATCATCACCCGATTTGCCAAGGGAACCGAACAAATCCAAAAGGTCCTCAAGGAAAACGACGCTGAGTTTATGCACAGTGAACATCTCGGATGGATCTTAACTTGCCCATCAAATTTGGGAACTGGACTCCGAGCTGGATGCATGGTAAGAAATTTAATCTTTCTTTTTAAATTTTCGTTACGCGCAAAAATCGATAAAAATTGCGCCAAATTTGAAAAAAAATTTGCACTCACAAAATTTTGCCAAATTAAAAAAAAAAATTTAGCGCTATGACAAAATGCTATACACAAAATGCTATTAAAATTTTGTCAAATTTGAAAAAATTGCGTCTATCAAAATTCTATATTTTGAAAAATTCAATTGCGCCAAATTTGAAAAAAATTTTGCTCTCACAAAATTGAATCAAAATTTTGCCAAATTAAAAAAAAATTTTTAGCGCTATGACAAAATGCTATCAAAATTTTGTCAAATTTGAAAAAATTGCGTCTATCAAAATTCTGGATTTTGAAAAATTCAATTAAATTGCGTAGAATTATACAAAATGCTTTTCGCACTAAATATCTATCAAAATTGCGCATTTCAAAAAAATAAATTTCTAATTAATAAATTTGTAGGTCAAAATCCCATTATTCTCTGCTCGACCAGACTTCAGAGAATGTATGGCCAAAATGGGACTTCAAGCCAGAGGATGTGCTGGAGTAGACTCAGCCTCAACTGGAGGAACCTGGGACATCTCAAACGCCGATCGACTTGGAAAATCCGAGGTAAAATTTTTTTTTTTAATTTAAGAAAATATAAACTAGAAAATATTTTTTATTAATATAATTTCAGGTTCAACTCGTCAATGTTTTCATTGAAGGAGCTGCCCAGATCATCCGATGGGAACAGGAACTTGAGAAAGGCGAAAATGTTGATGAATCCGTTGCCAAGTACTCCGTATAAAATATTTAATTTAACTGCCCAGCTTGTTTAATAAATGTTTTGGCAATTGTAGCAAGAACTTTTCATTGCATCATAAGCCTGTCAATTAACGGACATCCTGTGAAATAGCAAAATATTCCAACTTATTTTCAAAGCGTTTTAAGGGGGTAGCACTCTTTTTAGGGTAATTTTGGGTGTAAAAATAGCACGACATTGCCAGGGAACACTCAGAAAGCATAAACTTATTGAAAAAGACAAAAAAAAATCCAAAAAGTTCAAAATTTTCATTTTTTTGAGTATTTTTCTTGGAAAACATTGAAACCCAATTTTTGACCAGAAAACCTCAAAATTTCAAAAAGCTGTTGGCAAATTTTCTTCTCAGCATCACCCAAGCTTTAATTTGATGGTACTTTCGACTAAATCCGACGACTTTTATTTTCCGAGTTTTCACTTCTTGTTTACTAAAATGCAATTTTTAGAATTGAGCAAAAACTTTCAAAATTCTGTTAACGCCAAAAAAACTGAAACATATTTCTCCGTCTTTTGTTAAATTTATACTGCATTCTGGAGTTTAACCTAGGATCCTAATGGCTTTTGAAGAGCGAAAATCTTGAAATTAGGCGGTTTTTGGCAGTTTTAGAAAAAAAATAGTCCGAAACTCAAAAATGTGTTTCCGCCAAAAAACGAGCATTATTGTTTCCACAGCCTAGTTTGAGTTGAAGGGTATGCGAGCTCTAAAAACCTTATAGATTTGAAATTTGATTAGGTTGTTCTAGAACTCGCCGCATGGTGGTTACCAGGGTGAGCCAACAATTATTCTGATTAATTATTTTTGTAGATTGAGGATAGATCTACCAAATGACTATTCTCAAAAGTTTCGAAACTGTTTGGTATTCTGGTAAAGTGGAGTGCGAAAGTACCATTATGCGACTGCTACCCCCTTAGCACATAAGTACATATATGTTCAGTCTTAAACATTACTGGGTATCTTTGACTACTTCTTAACTCCCGTAGTGTCTTTGGAGCCATCCGTGGCTCGATGGCCTTTAATCGCAATTTAGAACTCTTAATCATGTATGAATGACAATTTACAAAGTGATAGATTGACTATTTAGATAATTGACGTTTGTGCGTTTTTTTTTGAAAATTTTTACTGTATTACAGTACTTATTTTTTGCGAAAAAAAATTAAATCATCTTAAAAAAACCTTTGAGCGGAATCAAAACAAAATTCTAAGACTTTTTCCCCATTACACCATAGCCTCGAAATGATCACATGACCGTATATTCAAGGAATAAGGTTGGTAAAAGTAGTACAGTTTTTCAAAAATTACTTTAATCAATTTTTGAAAAAAGTGAAGTGGTTCTTTAGAAGTTTTTAAGACTTTTTTTCCATTACACCAAAGTTCACAAACGATCACGTGACCTTCAAATTAGGAAATAAGGTTTTGGTACAATTAAACAAATATCTAGTTTTTTTGCAATTTAAAAATTGAATTTTTTACAACGTTTCGAATATATTTTTATTCATCTTCAGGTATTAATGAAAAGCAGAACAAAATTTGAGGAAAAGTTGACACAAAAACTAATTTGGTATTATTCAAACGGGCATCCAGATAATACCAAATTAAAGCCCGTTTAGGTTATGTCATCACCGGTCATACACTTACAAATAAAAGTCATTTTTTGATGTTTGACTTGTTTGTTAATGTCTGGCTGGTGAAGTGTGATTAGCAAACCCTCATACAACTTTCTGTGGTAAGGGTTTGTTAAGTTTGTTTCTAAGATTTTGAAATGGTCGTGTATAAATGCACGACCCATTTCAGCAAATTTATTTTTGGGTGGTAAGTTGTCTGGATCAACATTAAATTGATCATAAAGTGTATTTTTATATTTTTCACAAGCAGAAATATGTTTGAAAACGTGAGATGATTTTTTAGTTCGATGTTCTAGGATTCGAGCATGTAAAAGTCGTTTTGTTTCTCNATTGAGTAGATTGATCGCGGTTTGAACGAGATGGATCGAGATTTACGCGTACGTTAGAAATTTTTGGGGGTGGGGGGAAAAAAAGGGTTTTTTTTTTTCCCGTTTTTTTTCAGCGGGGGGGGTGGGGGCCGTCCTTCCTATAGGGGGCTTTAGTTCCGAAACAAAAAATTATTCAAAAGAAGAAGAAAGACTCTTTTGAAAACTAACCAGATTTTTTAAGATGCGTATAGCCCCCTTTTATCCCTTTTTGTCAATAAAAATTTTATTCAAAATGTCCCTTATTTGTGTTAACTTTTTTTTTAGAAGAAGCTTTTATTTTTATTGGTCGCTTAAAATGAATCTTAAATAAATTTTTAACAAAACTTGATTACTAGCAGCATTTTTGAGCCTAAAAAAATGGGGTTTTTTTAAAATTGAAAACCTGTATAAGAAGAAGAATATGATTACTATTTTTGAAATGGCGTCTAAGTATGCAAATTCCTCATTTGTGCTAGTTTTAGCAGACAATTTTGATGGAATATGTGAGTTGAGGGAGCCATCCTAAAACTTCCTAGACCTTCCACCATCAGTGAGGCCGCTTTTCAGCGCACATCTCTCGATTTAAGCAAAAGGTGTTAAAGGGATATCGAAGAACGTGCCTGTGTAATTTTTTATGTCAATCGTCTATTGTTTTTATGTTTGTTTTGACATAAAAGATATTACACTAGGCAGGATCTTCATATATCATATATCAGTAGTAAATTTTTTTGAAGGTTATATGTGGACTCCAAAATTTTTGTTTATGAAATAGTATTTGCTATTTCGACAATTGAAATTTCAACTGGACTAAAAGCTAGAAACAAGTCAAATTTTTTGTTTTGAAATTTTCGAATTTTTTCGAATAATTTAGATTCTTCGAAGAATTTCAACTGATTTGATGTATCTGATGAAAAAAAGAATTCAACAATAAAAGAAATCCGAATTAAGTTGTTAATTTGTCATAATGAACATTTAATTTCTTGATGAATAAGCATTATTTGTCCACCGGAAGTTGGAATGTCGAATTTTAAAATTTTTGAGTCATAAATAATCCCATGAATTTAATCGGATTAAAATTTTTGCAGGTATTTGTGTGTATAGATAATACGTATTATAAGGAGAACCGAAAATAACCGACTCAAACAAGATTATTACCTGGTTACGGGGAACAAAAATATCAAGAACATTTTGATCTGAGCTTTTTTTAGTTTACAATTGAAATGCAAACAAATATTTTTGAATTCTAGCTTCGTCTAAGGGTGGGCACCTCAGTGACAATCAAATCTGTCCACGTGAAAATTACCTCAGTGTTAAAAACGTCGAGTTTGTTTCATCTTGATCAGAAGCAATTAAAAAGATTGAAATTGATGAAATTCGCCGAAATCCTGATTAAATTTTAGTTTTGTGTTTATTAATAAAAAAATTTCCGAATTTATTATCTAGATAAATTTTTTGAAAATTTTTATGTCTTAAATTTTCCAATAATCTTTTTACAATTCTTCAACCTTTCTAACGAAGTGTGCAAAATTTGAAGATTAAAAATTTTTCAACTCTGTTTTTTAGTTCTACCTGATTCCAGCATTATTTTAAAATGCCTGAAATAAATAATGAATTTGTGGTAGATTTTTCTCAATTGAGAGTTCAAACATTGTAACATAATTCCTAGAACCCGAAAAGCATTGTGCGTTCGTGTCAATTATCACGGCGACATGTGAGCCATGGTTGCGTTTTGAGAAATTATCAAGGATCTATTAAATATTCTTGCATTAGAATATATTTACAGAGTACCAAAAAATTTTTTTGTCCAAATAAATGATATAAAACCATATAGATTCTGTCGAAATCTTTTACCTATTTCTTCGATACATTAAAATTAAATCATTACTTTTAGGATCTTTCTTAGTATGTTTCTACAAAATGTCAACTTAGTTGACACCGTACAACCTACGATGAAGAGATAGGTGTGTTCTTGAGCGGAACAGATTGAAAACTCATTGAAGTGCACAAGCTATCTTAGATGACGGAGAATCACGATCTGAGGCGTACTTTTTAAAACATTACTTGATAAATAATTTTGATAAAGATCAAATTAAATGATAAGCCAGAAAAATTATTGTTACTTATATAAAATTCCAAGTTATGTCCCTACTGGTGATAATACAAGGGGTTCAATCATTTTCATAAAAAAGTTTCCATCCAGATGCAAAGAATATTATACGTAATGTCTATTGACTTGTCTGAATGTGTTTCACACACACGTTTTGAGCGCGCCTGTGAGTCTGCCTTTAAGGGTATCCTCGGTTCTACAGTTTCTGCATGATTATTGATAAAAATGCTACCAATCATTGTTTATGTTTGTTGATCTGGCAAAAAACACCCAAATGGACAACAAAAATTATTCGAAAATTTTTGCGTTTTTTCGATTTTTTGTAAGTATTTTCTCAAAATTATGTCAAAAATAGTTTGTGTCATTTGACCCTAAAAACTTTCAAATATTTGGTTGCGTAACCAACGTTTCGTCTTAGTGTTTTCTTAGCTGTTCTTTGAGCCTACTAATAGAAAAAAATCGAAGCACATTTTTTTCGGAAATTCTTTTCACGTGACGTTCAAAAATTTCATATTGTTGGGTGTTGGCATCGAAATTAAAAAGGCTCGCTAGAAGTTTTTAGTTGTTTCGAGCTATGACCTTGCAAATTTGAGGGAATTTTGAGAATTTAACCTAGGGGAGATGAGATTTTCGCGATGAACAAAGTCAAAACGGTGCTTTATCGCATTTCTAAGATAAATTTAGTCAATTATCACAAAAAGCGCTCCTCAAAATTTTAAATCAATATACAGGGTTATGGTTAAAAAAATTTTAAGAGGTTATTTCAAAATAAGCTGGAAGAAGATAGTTTCCGTTTTGATTAGAGTCTCCCTGTTTTGCTTATGTCAGGAGTGTATGCATGGCCAAAAAAAGATTTGACACATGTTTTACGCAGATGAGGCTATTTTTACAACTGGCTAGATGCTGAATAATAGCCTTTGACAGCGTGTTTGGCCTAATAATTTCATCGAAATATGTAAATTAGGGACGGGGATCCTAAGGGGTGGGCTCGTAATCTGTCTTTCAAATCCCGCCCTATAATAATTCTAGGGCAGGTTGTAAATATAGGATACTCGTTATAGGTTAGCGTTCGCCTAACGTTCCATATCTCAAACTTAACATTATGTACTCACATCACAGTGGTGATCTATTCTGAACACTAAAGTTTATTTTAACTATCTTCTTTAGACTCATCATACAAAGCGTCTCAAAATTTACATCAGAGTAAGAAAGATGTGAGTACTAAATTGTGACATATTAGTAACATATTAATTGTTTGGCCATTTTTGAATTCGCTTTTGAATTTCTAGAATACTTCTTGAACGGCCGATTTTTACAATTTTTCGTCTTCAAAGGTGATACTTTCCTAGAGGATCGTTCAGTAATAAGACCTTTTTTTTCGCTGCAGTAGATAATGATATGTCGTCAATAATGGTTATCTCAGTTTTTGAATTCATCCAGAATTCTTAGAAATAGACTATAAGTTAAACGGAAATGAAAAAAAAAAAAGTCGAAAAAAAAGTTTCACTGATCAAAAGTTAGTTGGCTTCAATATCAAATTTGTAACAATCAGCGTCAATATTCGATAATTAGTTTAACATTTTTTGGCTTCAAAGAATGTGAAATTCTAAATTCGATTAAACATTTCAGCGATAATTTTAATTCATTGCATCGTTTTCGGTGGTCATATTCACTAAAAGTTCATATCATGGTGAATA
The DNA here is from genome assembly GCA_004367855.1 of Oikopleura vanhoeffeni. Taxonomy (NCBI): domain Eukaryota; kingdom Metazoa; phylum Chordata; class Appendicularia; order Copelata; family Oikopleuridae; genus Oikopleura; species Oikopleura vanhoeffeni. The sequence continues at coordinate 260,109 of SCLH01001176.1, read as the reverse complement.
CGGTTTATGCGGTTAAGCAAAAAAATATTCGAATTTTGAAAATTCTAGATATTTTTCTAGCATTGTTTTGAATAAAAATAATCCACATAGATTCTTGGTCAACGTTTAGTCGTAACCAATTATGTAGTCATTAATTAATTCTATATAAGGCCAAATATTAGTCGCCACAATAAATAGACGCACCCCGCTTAATATTGAATGAGTGCTTTCATTAAGGGTTAGTTAGACGAATCATTATCGACATATATTTTTTTCAATTGTAATCATATTATGGCACAAAAATTCTCGTACGTCCTATAACAAACAATTTGAAAAAAGTTTATAAATAATTGCATGATGTTGAATAAGAATAATTAAATACTGCTCCATTTTCGCGAATATTATACCGTCACAATTTGGCGTATTTTATTCTGCAAAAAAAATTGAATGTTTTTTAACAAATATTTCTGTAAAGATGACTCTAACAATTGTTGTGGAAAATTTTTTCTAGTAGAAAGATTAACTCTCTTCTTTCTTCGCCTACGCATTCTATATGATAAATAGTATTCTAGTTTGAACTTTAGAAATGCTCTATCTAAACCGGAGTCCTATTACTGTATGCAATAACCAGTCTTAGAAATTCGTTACGATTCTTAGGGCTGCGTGACTTTCAGTACTTTATTAAAAAAGGCATTAGTGGAATTTGGAAAAATACAACAAATTAGTTGCAAAAAAATTACAGTTAACTTGAAACACGTTTTAAGACTTTTTCTCATTACACCAGAGTCCGATAAAATCACTGACAAATAATTCAAAATAAGGTTAGAATATGTTCATAGAATAATCCTTAGTTTTATTGGAATAGAGTCACGTGACGGTTTTTGGAGATATATTTATTATGTTCAAAAATCTGTAAAGTTAGGTGTTAATTTACCCAAAAATTTTTGTCGCGTAATTTGATACCATTTGTTTAATGTGTACGCAAAACCTTATTTCTAATTTGAAGTACGTGATCGTTTTGAACTTTGGTTGTAATGAAAAAAAGTTTAAAAACTTCTAAAGAACCATTACTTTTTTAAAAATTGATTTAAAGTCATTTTTTGGAATTGTTTTTATAGGACTGTAGAGAATTTTTTGAATAATATGATTACCATTGAAAAAATATATGTTGAATCAACATTGTTGATAATGAATCTTCGGTTTTATGCTTTATTAAAACGCAAAGCCATGGATGGCAAAAAGACACTACGGGTCTAGAGATTGTCGGCCACTACGGGAGTTAATTTCTATTTCCAAAATATTTTTTTCGTAAAAAATCAATCCTCTGTATAATTAGAACCAATTGTCTAAGAAAAAAATAAATTATTTTTTAGAACCGCAGCAAAATTCTTTAAAATGTATTGAAGGGAAAAATTATAACGAACCCTTATTGCGAAGCACCAATCACAGCCGCGGACTCAAAAACGTGGTGTGTGAAACACATTCAGACAAAGTCAATGACATTACGTCATAATTATTTTTGGCAATCTTGGATGGAAAACCTTTTATGAAAATGATTTGAACCCCTTTGTTTATCACCAGTAGTGAATAAACTCGAGATTTTAAATTCAAGTTAAAAATAATTCATAACGTACCGAGCGCAGGATACTTCAGAGCAATTACATTCAATAATGAACTTATTCATGATATTTTATCAATAATGTTTGGTAAAAAGTAACCACTCAGATCGTGATGTCTCCGTCCACTATAAATAGTTGGTGCAGTCTTCAATGAGTCTTTCAACTCCCGCTCAAGAACACCACCCTATCTCTCATCCTAAGGTGTGTGAGGTGTCAAACTAAGTTGACATTTGTAGAACATACTATAGAATGATCCCTAAAAGTATGATCTTAATTGTTAATGGTATCGGCAAAAAATAGGTAAAAGATTTGACAGGAATTATTATGTTTTATTTATTTTGGGACAAAAAAGTTTTTTTGGTAACTCTGTAAATATTTTCTAATGCAAATATTTAATAGTCTTGATAATTTGTTTTCAAGTCAACGCCATGGGGCTCACGTTGCCGCACGTGATAATTGACACTGAACTGACCAATGTTTTCGGGTTCATAGGAATTAATTGTTACAAATTGTTTAAAACTCTCAATTGAGAAAAATTACCACAAAATTCATTTAATTTATTTTGAGGCAATTTTAAATAATGCTGGAATCAGCTGAAAATCTAAAAAACATAGTTGAAAAATTTTTAATCTTCAAAATTTTGGTACATTCGGTTTGAAAATGTTGATAATTGTAAAAAGTAATTGTGGGAAAATTCAAGAATAAAAATTTTCGAAAAATTTATTCATGAATATAAATTAGGAAATTTTTTTTTATTAATAAAACACAAAAACTAAAATTAATCAGGAATTTCGGCGGATTTTCATCAATTTCAATCTTTTTATTGCTTTCTGATCAAGATGAAAAAACTTCGACCGTTTTTAAGACCACTGAGGTAATTTTTCACGTGCGACAGATTTGATTGTGCCACCTGAGGTGGCCCACCTTAGACGAACCGTGAGATTTCAAAAATATTTTTTTGCATTCAATTGTAAACTAAAAAAGCTCAGATCAAAATGTTTTGATTATTTTTGTTCCACCGGTTAACCGGTAATTCATGGTTTGAGTCGGTTATTTTTGGTTTCTCTTAATAATACAGTTTATTATTACACACAAATACCTGCAAAAAATTTTATATCGGTTAAATTTCATGGTGATTATTTATGACATCAAAAATTTTAAAATTCGACATTCAACAACTTCCGGTTGGGACAAATAATGACTTATCATCGAAGAATTAAATGTTGTCATTATGACAAATCTCACGAAAACTTAATTTTCGGAATTTTTTTTTTTTAGAATTTCTTCTTTTTTCATCGAATACCCATGAAAATTTCATTTGAAAATCTCGAAAAACTTTCGAAAATTAAACAAAAAAATTTGACTTTTTCTGGCTTTTTTAGTTTCCAGTTGAAATTCATTGTGAATATTGTAAATAAGTTTTTTATAACAAAATTTTGAATCCCACTATAACTTTCAAAAATTTTACTACATGATATATCGAAGATCTTGCCTAGTGTAATTTTTATGTCAATAACAACATAAAAACATAGACGATTGACATAAAAATTACACTAGGCAGGTTCTTCGATATCCCTTTAACACCTTTTGCTTAATCTGAGAGATGTGGGCTGAAAAGCGGCCTCATGAGTGGCTAGGAGGGGTCTTAGGAGTGTTAGGATTGGCTCCCTCAACTCACATATCCCATATATTAAGCAAAAGGTGTCAAAGGGATATCCCTGTATCACACTTTGGTTAGAATGCGTAGCCACAACGTTAAAATCGCACGTTAAAAAGAGTAGTGGCTACGCATTCTAACCAAAAAGTGATAAAGGGATATGATGTATACAAAAAATATAAATTAAAAGGGTTTTCAATTAAAAGAACATTTTTTGCTCTTCAAAAATGGTTCCCGGTAGATATCATGAGGTTTCAAATAAAGAGGTAGCATAATAAGGTACAGTAGAGTGCGTTTAAACGGACAGTTTGGTAGAAACGTTTTGGGTCAAACAGTCTGTCTAGCATGCATATCTTTTTACCAACGGAACTCCATCTCAAAAAGTTTACTATCTCTATAGCGCGAGTTCGAATC
>SCLH01001176.1:163896-250669 GCA_004367855.1 Oikopleura vanhoeffeni | reverse complement strand
TTTTTTTATAATATTCGGAACTTTTTTCAAAAATTTGTCGAATTCGAAATGGTTAAATCGAACTCAAAATTTTCTAAACGAACAATAATTCAAACATCCTGTAGTTACAAAAGTTACCTGGATTATCAAACATTACTTTGAATTCGACAAATTATGAGAAATTTTGGAAAAGACTTCCGAACATTATGAGAAAATGTCTTATTTTTCCTTCAAATTTTTTTTACAGTATTTGTTTCAAATCAACGAAAAAAAATCTTCAAAATGGCCACTTTAACTTTTTGCGTAGGTGACCTCATATTTTTTATATGAAATTTGAAAAATCATATGACATTTTTTTGGGATTTTAAGTCGAAACTATTTGGAAATATATTAAAAATTTTCCTCAATTTTTGTTCAAAATTTTTCAAACTAATTTTTTTGGAATTCTTAGCTGAAAATATTGGGAATGACTACTTTCACTATATTTCAATATGCTTTCGTTTTGTTTTTTCGCTCTTGTTTATACTCTGAATCATACTTACCGGCACAAAGAGATCCCGCAATTTTGTAACATTAGTAAGAAACGCCAAAATCCATCAAATAGTTTCTGTGAAAATTTAAGTGATTTTTTTTTGAATTGTATTTTTTTTCTACTGGTAGTCTAGAAACTCAAAATTTACTATCTTTTGGCTTCAAATTTGTCTTTCAGATATAGGATATTCGCCGATATCTTTAAAATAAATGACAAAAAAATATGTTTCTAACCCGGACAGCGAAGTGTAGTGCCATTAACTGATGAAACGCGCGCGATAACAAAAATCGAGTAAAAATACGAGTAATCAAAAAACATGTTATTAACAACCGAGAGACTCAAATATTACCTCAGATTTTAAAATTTCCACCTTATTAAAAGTGCTGTTGACCATATTGGAAATTTTTCCAAAAGAAATTTTGTATCGTATTTGGGATGGATTGATTCTAGATGGAAATGAAATTTTAATTCGCGCTATTTTATCTACATGGAAAATTCTTGAAGAGTGAAATTGTGGAAACCTCGTCTGCTGATCAATTTTATCAACTTATGACACGACTTTGTAGTTTAGGGTGAAATTTGATTAACCGGCAATTTTTTTGTTCATTAATAGCCAGGTTTGTAACAGCCTTTTGTAAATTATAAAGATAATTTATCTTGCTAGTCCTAAAATATATTAATTATTTAGCGGTTAAAATATATCTCAGAATTTACATTTAAACTTAAGGGGGTCGGTGCATATTGACAGATTTGCACTTTTTCAATTTTTTTGTCTTGATGGGAAACTTTTTGCCACTTTATAAATTTCCGAATAAAAAGTTTTTCAAACGTAAGTTGCCACTTTGAGCTCACTTTGTATAATATGTTTTTTCAGATTGATTATTTTACTTTATAATCGTCTTTTGAAAAAAACACTAAAAAACGCGCGTTTGCTACTTTAGGTGTCTAAACTACTATTAAATTTCTTTTTTATTTAATTAGAAGCTTCCAAAAATTGGCTCTCGACCACCATCGAAAATTTATATAATTTAATTTTATATGATTTCTACGTCAAAAATCGAAAATTAAAATTTCCGAAAAGAAGAGAAAAAACGAAATTTTAGCACATCGAAAGAAATATTTATTTTCATGAGTTTAATTTATTAAATTTTACGTGGTGATGGGTCGGACTTACCAATTGGGCAAGTCTCTGTGAATAAATTTTTTTAATTCTTGATTAAAGAGGGTTCAACTAGATTTCGCGCAAATCGTATTTTCAATTNAAATTTAATAAATTAAACTCATGAAAATAAATATTTCTTTCGATGTGCTAAAATTTCGTTTTTTCTTCTTTTTTCGGAAATTTTAATTTTCGATTTTGACGTAGAAATCATATAAAATTAAATTATATAAATTTTCGATGGTGGTCGAGACCATTTTTTGAAGCTTCTAATTAATAAAAAAGAAATTTTAATGTAATTTAGACACCTAAAGTAGCAAACGCGCGTTTTTTGAGTGTTTTTTCAAAAGACGATTTATAAAGTAAAAATAATCAATCTGAAAAAAACATATTATACAAAGTGAGCTCAAAAGTGGCAACTTACGTTTGAAAAACTTTTTATTCGAAAATTATAAAGTGGCAAAAAGTTTCCCATCAAGACAAAAAAAATTGAAAAAGTGCAAATCTGTCAATATGCACCGACCCCCTTAAGTTTAAATGTAAATTCTGAGATATATTTTAACCGCTAAAATAATTTAATATAATTTTAGGACTAGCAAGATAAATTATCTTTAATAATTTACAAAAGGCTGTTACAACCTGGCCATTAATGAACAAAAAAAAATTGCCGGTTAATACAAATTTCCACCCTAAACTACAAAGTCGTGTCATAAGTTGATAAAATTGATCAGCAGACGAGGTTTCCACAATTTCATCTTCAAGAATTTTCCATGTAGATAAAATAGCGCGAATTAAAATTTCATTTCCATCTAGAATCAATCCATCCCAAATACGATACAAAATTTCTTTTGGGAAAAAATTTCCAAATATGGTCAACAGCCACTTTTAATAAGGTGGAAATTTTTAAATCTGAGGTAATATTTGAGTCTCTCGGTTGTTAATAACATGTTTTTTGATTACTCGTATTTTTACTCGATTTTTGTTATCGCGCCGTTTCATCAGTTCAATGGCGGTAGAAACATATTTTTTTGTCATTATTTTAAAGATATCGGCGATATCATATCTGAAAGACAAAATTTAAGCCAAAAGATAGTAAATTTTGAGTTTCTAGCTACCAGTAGAAAAAAAGATACAATTCAAAAAAAAATCACCTTAAATTTTCACAGAAACTATTTGTATGGATTTTGGCGTTTCTTACTAATGTTACAAAATTGCAGGCGATTTAAAATTACAATTATTGGGCGAATAACTTTCGGAAAATTGACCAAAAAAATCGTCACCGAAAAATATTATTTTCCAGCGTTTAAAAATTTGCACCATTTCTGCATGATGTAAGGATTGGCTAGGGGTGGCTCGTGACCATTTTCTCGAATTGAAGTTTCTCTGAGCCCTATAAGGTGAGAATGAACTCTAGGATTGTAAATTTTCATCAATTCCGCAAGAACTTTTAATTCAATTTGTACACCTTCCAATTTTTCAGAATGATACTAACAAATGGATAAGAAAAATATGTCATTTTTTTTGTCATTTATTTCTTTTTGATTATTATGAAACCAAACAGAAATTCTGAATCTCATATCAACTATGGAAATACCAGAAAAATCTTTACACGAAATCCAAAGAATGGATTTGAACTAATATTGTTTATATCTTAACTCTCCAAGGCATATAGCCTTTTGAAAGGCTATTTTTGAGCACTTAATTACGGAAATAGTAAAGTGCTTGCAACTTTATTCTTCTTTAGTCCTCGAATTAAGGAAAGAAAACTTTAATAGTATGTAATCACATTTTGACTTTATAACCTATAGAAATGAACTTTACAAAATTGTCTTCACCTATCGCATTCATTTTTTTAGGAAATGGGAGGCGTCAGAACAACAATTAATACAATTGTAAGGAAAAGATATAAGAATTAAATTTTCTAAAAAGTGTTTTTTTCAGAAATACCTGCAATTTTTCGGCTTCAATCCACAGGTGTTCCTAAGGCAATTTATCGAATCACTTTTAAAACAATAGAAATTTACTAGGCCTCAGGACAAAGATTGAAAATGCAGCAGTTTCAGCAAATTTTTTCCTAAAAAGTGAATCATTCAGAAGCAACCTTCAATTTCTGGTCTTTAATTTACAGGTTTTTGAAAATAGCTCCATGCCTCGGAGGGATAAATCCGGGAAGATGGCCCATTTTTAATAAATCAAGCCCAAATTTCAATATCATTTACTAAAATGGGCACTCTTACCGGCTTTAAAGTATTAGAAATTATTTTTCTGTCTGTAGAGCTTCTAGAAAAACTCAGTTAAAGATTTTTTCTTAATTTTTGAAAAAAAAACTCTAGAGAAAAGTTTTTTGTGAGTCTATTTCCACTTTAAGATTTTTCTAAAAGCGCTACAATGTTAGTTAAAATAATTTCTTCGTATTTTGTTCACAATAAGAAATTTCGTTGTTTTATCATGTCAGACAAAATTCATGTTTCAGAGACGTTTGAAAAGTCAAATTTGAAACTACCACGGTGGTAGTACCACCCCCTTAATATATAAATACTAATAAAAAAATAACTTTTTTGTTATCCATGGCTTTTCAGGTAGAACTGAGTCTATTAAATAAATAAATACTTGCAGGGTGTCTTCATCTGATTTCATAATTTCCATAATATGCGCAACTATGACATTAAATCCTTGACAATACCCACATTTCGTATTAAATCGGGCATATGCCAATAATATCCTCTTTAATCTTTGTTGCTCCTCATTTGATCCAATGTTTGCTGTCCGATGTAAATCTTTAACAATTTGGTAATCTTTCGCTGGGAATGGACACTGAAATCATCAGATCAGGGGTTGGCAGACCGATTTTAAAAACCTGGTCGGATCGAACTTGATCAGATCGGCAATTTTATAAACCTGATCGGATCGGAGATCTTAAAAACCTGGTAGGATCAAACTTGTCAATCCCATCCGTTCAAGTTATGCCGACTCCTGCAGTAGACTGTCAAATAAGTGGGTGGTAGTCCTAACGTTTTTTGACATTATCATAATTTATGATTTATAAAAATGCACCAAATCAATTTTGGGGAATCACAAAACAACCCAAATAATAAAATAAAAATGAAAGTTGCGTTTTTTCACAGTTTTTGATAAATTTCATCATTAAAAGTTTAAAATATTGCTTTGACTTAGGTAGTCTTTTTATAGGTGCGACAGATTTCACTTTTTACCACTTTATCATGATGAAAAATAGTAATAAAACTTAATTTTGGTATTTTATTTTCAGCCATTGGTCTTAGAATTTTTTCTAGTTTCGTATAATACCCATATCCCTTTATCACCTTTTGCATGATCTGAGAGATGTGGGCTGAAAAGAAGAGAAAGCGGCCTCATGAGTGGCTAGAAGGGGTCTTAGGAGTGTTAGGATTGGCTCCCTCAACCCACATCTCTTAGATCATGCAAAAGGTGATAAAGGGATATTGGGTTATTTCCGATCATTTGAAAATCTCGAATTTTGAAAAATTTTGGAAAAAATTTTAATAAATTAAACAAAAAATGGCCAGAGCTTTTTTAGTTTCCAGTTGAATGCAAAAACCGTTTTGTTATATCTCATACGGTTAGTCTGTGGTGAAAACTGAAATCTGTCGCACCTATACAAAAACTACCTTAGCGAGTTTACTTTCAATCCGATAAACATACCACTTTATTAATCGAGTGAAACTGTTTTTACAAAAAATCAAATAAAATGACATGTAAAAATAATTATTGATTGGACCATCAATCATTTTAATCTTTTTTTCATAAAAAATTAAAAATTTTTACTTGTAAAAGTCTTAAAAGTTTCAAAAAAATATATTCAAACTTTACTGTTTCGACTTCATCAAATGGCTATAATTCATAAATCAGAAAAATCAGTAAAGTAATTTAACGATCAAAATTAGAAAATTGTGAAAACTGAAACAGCCAGCATTACATTAAAATCGTGTGTATTTTACTACAGAAACGGGCGGGTAAAATAACCACTCGGTGCCAATTGGCACTGTCTGAGTACACGGGTGAAAGAAAATGTCAACCTACCCTAGTCAAACTTCATTTTTATAAAGTTACATATCCCATATTCACACTTTTGTAAATATCCTGGCCCTGATTAGGAAACGTAGTGTGTTTTTAAGTAGTAGGGCCGGGATACTTACAAAAGTGTGAATAGGGGATATGTAGTAAAATAATATAATATTTGCTGAACGTTTCAGGTTTACTTCCAGTTTGTTTGTTAACTTTTCAAGACAAAACCTGGTCAAAAATTGATTCTTTTGATCATTTAAAGGCCTTAAAAATCGTTTCAAAAAATTGGCAAAAGTTTTCAAAATATCCTTTTTCAAACCTAAGTGGATCTTGAAAATGAGGGTTATCTCTACAGCGCGTGTTCGAATCCCACTAATGTTGTCTAAGTGATTACGCACCAATCAATTTTGGCGCTCCCAATATCAACCACCCTTGCCTATTATCATACCCAATACAGTCACTAAGACAATATAATTGGGATTCGAACACGCGCCATAGAGATAGCCCTCATTTTCAAGATCCACATAGGTAGGAAAAAGGATATAGGTCCAGATAGGCGATTGAATTTTCAATTAAAATTGGCTAATTTATCCAGTGTACATCCCTGTCCATAAGTTTGTCCTCTTCTGTTAAAGTCGGAGAAAATAAAATAGGAAAGTTTACATTTATGGGATATTCAATAATCTTGAGATAGTTTTCTGATTTCGATTTCCAAATTCTTCGCCGCCAAGTGATCGGAAATGGGGTCGGAAGACGCAAAAGAGCTCTATGATTCATTTCCCAATCATTGAACAATGAACGATCTTCAATATCAGGAGGTTTGATAGAAAATTGACAAGTTAAAGGTCCTTTAAAAAAACAAATAAGTTATTGAACAACGTTTCGCTGGTTCAGCATTTTCAAGGACCTTTAAAAAATTAAAACATTCGACTTAGAAACCTTTTGATTTTTTGGAAGAGAACGCTTGTATAATAGCTGAGACGACTTGACAATTTTGCGCAATTTTATCTTCAAAATCTGTTTGTTTGGAAACAAGGCGAACTAATTTTTGAGACTGTTTTGAGACCATTTCATCCAGATCATTTTGTAGGGACTTAATCAGATCTAACATAAGCTCTATAAACTATAAATTATAGTCTAGATAGGGACCGTCAGCTGCGGACTAGATTTTTTAAAAGTGTCTCAAATTCAACAAAAATGACCACAGGAGCACAAAATTTGAGCATTTTCTAGATTTACATTTTTACCAATAGTTTGTTTCTAGGGTTAGTCGATATCACGGAACACTAAAATGATCTTTAAAAACTTCGAACATGACAGCAGGTGTCGCTAGACTAGTCTATAAATTAAAGAGCATTCGTTACTCTTCGATATATCTCTTTAACGGATTTTTGCCTGGATTTTGACCTGGACATCATTTTTGAGTCATACTTATTGTATTTGATAAAATATTGAAAATCTGAAAAAATATAAATTTGCGGATTGTCTGTCCAGTAGTTTCTACAAAAAATTTAGCTCAAAAATGATGTGCAGGTCAAAATCCGTTAGAGATATATACTGTTCAGAGTGAAAAAAAACGAGAGAGATGTGAGTGTGGTGAATGATAGTGATATTAAGCGACGAGTGATGGTGCGAGCCGCCTTTTGGCAAATCAGGGACGCTTTTCTCCCAACCGAAGTGACTTTCTAAATTAAATAAGCTTTCCAACCACTTTACATTAACGCGTTTGGAAACAACTTATTCAATTGACATATATATNATATATATCAGAGCTCAAAAAGGCCGGACATATTTCAACAAAAACTTGGTCCAACTCAGTCCATTTTTTCTTTTTAAACTGATAATAAAAAAAGATCGGAAACTTTGGACACCCTATCTTTAAATGAAGTTTATCTTAGTTGGATCAAGGATATTCGGTAATTGCGTAACAGACCAAAATGCATTATTTGGATGGAATTCGGAGTACCGTCAACTTTAGTTGCCAAAAACACATATAAAAGTTTCAGCTCATTCTTCTGTTCCCAAATCTATCAAGTTTTTGTTTTGATAATTATTTTAGCCTGTCCGCTGTCAAATACAGGTCCTATTTTTTACATACTAGTTGTTGGGAAAATTGATAACGGACAAAAAATTTCGTTTGGGAAAGTTCAAATTTTGACCGCAAGGTGGCCAAATACAATATTTTCGCTCTAGCGCCTCGCACATGTGTCCGGCCGCGAGATATTATTTTCACCCACAATTAAAAAATTTCTGCTTTTTTGAGGTATAATAAAATTATGACAACACTGAGATTCTCATTGGTCGAAATTTGAATCAATCAGAATTCAGCTTTCATAAATGTATTTTCGAAAATAAAGTTCATTTTCGTCATCTGCGTAAAACTTCACGTAAAATGTAGTTTTTGAAAATGTTCGATATTGAAATTTTGCTCGACTGCGGACACCCTAAAATATTTTAAATCCCTGTTTGACTCTCAGATCAAATTCGACTATCATCCTTCTCAACACAATTAGGTTATGAAACATCGTGCTCAAATGGGAGTTAAATTGTTTGTTTTTTTAATTTGGCTCAAGGAGGTCTATTTTAACTCCAAGCCGCACATATATATTAGGTCACATTTCTGACAAGAGCTTTTTTTCTATCTTGCGCATGCAGTCTGAATATTTTCGTCGAGCGTTCTTATGAGATATTTAAGTTTACAGTATCGTCTTGAGTTGGCAAACTTTCGAAAAAAAATTGAATTGAAAATATATTGTAAAATAAGTTAAGCTTGATCATTTCCTTGAGCTCATCTAAAGGCATTGAGTACAGCTGAGTTCCTTCAGTTTCCGAATCAGAAAGATTAAGCAGTTTTCCTTCAGCAACTTTTTGGCGTAAATTTTCATTATGACTGACAAATAGGTTTATTATTTCGACTTTTTATCTATCCATAACAAACGACAATAGTAACCCATAAATATTTTTGGATATATCTATTTTACAGTAATAATTGTATCCACGATAATTTCCAGGGCCGTTAAGCTATGGCTGGCAAAACTTTTTTCGGTAAACATTTAATTAATTATGTTTAAATTGTAGCCCTTGAAAAAATATAACGTTCAGTACAAAAACAATTTTTAAAAGTTGTCAGCTACTGCTCAAAAAATGAAAAACTGTTTTTTAAATGCCTACAATGTAGGCCCTACATGTATGTTTAAGCTTGAAATTTTTTTCAAAAAAAATCTCAAGCTTAACTCCTGGAATCACAGAAAAAAAAGTTCCGCCAAGGCACCAGAGCCGATATATCGGCTCTACTTTGGACGTTGTTTACAGAAAGCTCAAGGTAGTTGAAGCTCCAATTACTTTTGCAATAGGAAGTTGAAAAGTTATATTTTTGCATCAATCATTTCAAATTCTAGAATTTAGATTTTTAGTTCTAGAAAATATAGTTGGAAAACCAAGGTATATTATATCACGTGATACGTGCTCATCGTAGTCTTCACAAATTTTATTTGTATGGGTACCAACGCACAAGTATCTGCCCTACGTCACACTTTAATTCGATTAGATCTATATATCATGAATTAAAAGTTATTTGAAAAAAAAAAAGAAAAAAAATAATGAAAAAATCACAAATTTCTATGAAAAATCGGTAATTTCCCAAATAAAACCAATTAATGCACTTTTTTTATTATTTTTAATTTTATATAGTAATCAAGTGACAGTGTGGACAATTTTTGATTTATTTAATTAATTTTTATAATAAATAATTGTTTTCATAGAATACTTAAGTTGAAAATTTTGAAATTTCACTTCCAAAAAAAACATCTGTCCCAAGATACGAATAAATTTTAATGTTAAGTGTTTTGTATGCACAGAACACTTTCCTAAAGACTGGCTCATCTCACATTTGTATTTGATGTCTAGTTTCGAAATACTTCTTCCGGAAGTAAAACTTCGGCGAAAAATCTCAAAAAATCAACTCCCCGTAATATTCGAACCAAATATCCAAAAACAAAATGAGTATTTTTTTCGGAATAACCGCAAAATTTTTTATAATGTCTTTGGAAGAAACAATTTTGTGACATTTTTTGCCCTTTTTAGAAAGTTTTAGGTAGGCTTGGCTTGAGCCGATATATCGGCTCTATGATTCCAAGGGTTAACATAGGCAATTTGAATAACGTTTTTGCATTTTAGCTGACAACTTTTAAAAACATTTGTACTAAACATAATATTTTTTCAAAGGCTACAATTTAAAAATAATAAAAAAAAAAGTTTAGCAAAAACCGTTTCTACCTTATCGTAGATACATTTATACGTGAAAAGGATAAACAAGTGACATAGAGAACAGAATGAGATGATACATAAATAAACAATGTAGATTCCATGCGATGAGACCGACGAATATATAATGTTTTTTTTCGCAAACAGGCATATAAGTTTTCAAGCTCATAGTATAGACGGATTCCCGATTTTTTTATATCTCGGTTTGACTGGTTATGTTTTATAGAATAGTACAGGGATCAAATTACACAATAACTTCGATGGGGTCTTATTATACTTTGGTTAGAAAAACAGTGAATTTATTTATCGTCTGTAGTGTAATTTGATTAAACATAGGTAAATCAGCAATTATACACACTGAGGTTATATTTCAAAATTATACTAAAGATTCATGCGTCCGACAAGACCAGTCTAAGTATGCACTACAGTGGGTGAAATCCGAAGAAATCCCAATTTTTTCGGAAACTTTATGTACAGCAGCTCAACTAGAGCTTTCTTGGGTCAACCAGTGTGTTCACCGCTACTAGCGCCCAGTTCATGCAGAAAATTGTTCACAATTTACGATATTTTTTTGAGCTTTACAAGTTATTATTTAATAAGAATTGCTTGTCCATATCAATAATTTCCTTGGATTTTCGGGGAAAGTTACGAATTTTCATTTCAGCGTAAAAAACTCAAAACTTATAAAAAATAGGTGTTCAGAGAACTTCGTATATAATAGTTAAAAAACTGCGGTTTTGCAGAAACTTATTTACTTTAGGTCAACACTACAGTAATAAAGTCAAATACGCCATAAAATATCCCGAACTGACTTTTTAACGTTTTTTTACTAGCGCTAGTAGAATAAAATTTAGCACTGAGTTTTAGAAACCAATGGTTAGAGGTCGTCAGAAAAAATGAACAAAATTTAATAAAAAAGTAGGCAAAAAGAAATTCTTTCTCAAATTTTCACTTTTTTTGCATTTTCTAAGAGTTTAGTCCCTATCAGTGATAGCCTATCACTCATAGATCAAAAGGTACATCAGCTGAGAGTACCTTCTTAAGGATTTCGACTTTAAAAGATATTTTATTATTTTGGATACTAAACTAGATTCGTATAATTTAATCCAGAGACAATCGCAAGAATGTGTGACTCACGCAGTGTGAGCATAGTCTTTGCTGCATAGACCAAAATTACAATACGTAATATAATACTACAGAGATTTTTTGTTTTCGAGAGATAATTATCACAGGGGAGGCCAAATACCGTATAAAAAACAATTTCGAACAAAAATCGGCGATAATAGGCATTTTCGGCGACATGGGGACATAAATATTTTTGTTCGTCAAAAAATGAGCGAAATGACGACATATATTTTTAAATTTCTCAATTTTATAAGGAGTTTTACAATAGCTTCAAATAAAATGACAAAATGTGTAGAATTACGTACTCAACCAAACGCAATCAAATGAAAATTCAAAAAAGTAGATATGAGAAATTTAATCTTAAAATATGACGTCATCCATGACGCCCTCAAAGTAATTTGTTATGGACACCTCAAACGCCCAGACAATTTCCGTGATATGTGGGGCCCACATTGTGGGCACTGGCAGAAATTTAGCTAAAAATAGAGAAATTGCCTAGGTTTTTTCGGCAATATGGACTTCCCCCTGTAAGATGTAACTACACAAGGAGGTGATGGTATCTTTATCATAGAAAATCGCTTTGAATTTGAAAAGGGTATGAAAACGAAAATTATACCGGAAAAATATTTTTCCATGGTAAAGTTACCGCCGCCAAAAAAGGATTTTGCACGAGTACTTTATTTTGGGAATTGCGCGAATCGCGCAGCGCGATCACGCAGGATTTGCGTATTTCGCCGAACTTTCGTAATACAACATATTTTGGAAAAACTTTAACTTCATGAATCATCTATATTTACTGAATTAACATTCTCGACCCGAAAATTAAAAAAAAAATTAAAAATGCACTACGAGTGATGAATTATTTGACGTTACAATTGTAGAAAACGGAGTTATTAATTTATGAAAAATTGGAATCGTAAAAAAACAATTTTATTGGTCCAAATATTAATTCATCAAAAAACTGTATTGGTGAAAAACCAATAATGCTTTGAACCCACCTGTGCGGACAAAAATAACGAAATATAAATATGAAAAATTGCATTTGAGAACTGTATTTGCTGACAAATAAGTTACTGCTAAATGTCACAATACACTTTAATATCTACAGGCCAGATAAAAGTTTACAGTTTTTCAGTTACATGGCGCTCTGTGATTGGATATCTCAAAAATAATTCGGTGATTTCATTCGTCAGAAAACTAATTTTCACAAACCGAAAACTAGTTACCTTATTACCGGTTAGTGGATTTGACAACCAACAAATTTTGTTTCGGATAATTGTAAAACCATAATTAGGCAAAAGTGGGCCTCGAAAACCAACTATTGCCAGATTATTCGGTTGCAATTCAGATAAACAAAAAAAAATATCATTTTTAAAACCAGTTTTGAAAAATAGTGTAAAAAATCGAAAGCATATCACTAATAAGTTTAACTTAGTTCATAGAAAATAAGTGTATACAAAATGCCTTATATGATATACAGTAAGTAATTATATCTCGCTGAGAGATTCTCGTCGCAAAAAAAAACTAATTATGTTTTTGATCAATAATTTTTGATGAATTAAAATTTTTTTGGTCTGCGAATACCTCCTTGCAGAAAACAATGAAATGGACGATTTTAAATTAGGAATTTAACACTTCAAAAATAGACATCGATTTTATAGGCTCATCTTGCAGAGGATTTATTTCTAGTAATTTAAAGATTAACGGGTATACTCAGGAATCTCGAACAGTGAGCTACTCAGAAGGTGTATCGTACAATCAATTGGGGGGGGGGCGCTACAAGCGTGGACATAATATGTGGCTCTGATTGGCTGTCCCATCTATATGGGAGGAAAAGATGACTAATAGTTGGATTGATTCATAGACTATGAATCATAGGATATTCCTATAATTTTGGCACATAAAATTATTTAATATTTTATCATAGTAAATAAGCTTTAATTAATGATAAAATATTTTTTCAATGTCAAAAATAAATGTTAATTTTTTTACGTCAGCGATTTCGACTTTACAAACTTGCGATTTCTCAAGAAATATAAAATCCATAAAAATCATTTGAACACCACATTGTGACCACAAGATAGAGAATTGTGAAAAATGTAAAAATTTTAAATAACGAAAGAAGTTTGGATGTTTTTTTGAAAATTTTCCTAAACAAAAATGATTCAAATGTAAAATTTTCAGAATAAAAACTTGTTATTTGTGTTTTTAGAACTGGAATCCATTTACTGGATTACCGAAGTCGTAAAAATTTCACAAAATCTTTATTCTTAAAATAACACTTGAGAAATTTTTTTACAAGAGCCGTCAATAAAATCGATACGGTAGAGTGGGTTCAAACGAACAGTTTGGTAACACGGGTTTCGATCAAAAAGTCCTATAAGCGTGGGTTTAAACAGACTTTTTGGCGATTCAAACTGTCCGTAAATTTTTAAGGAGCAATTAAAATCGCCAAACCAAACCGTTTTTACCAAACTGTCCGTTTAAACGCACTATACTGTACTCATTTTTTGACTTTTTAAATTCCTTATTTCAATCGTCATGGATACTACATCATGCTGTGATTTACCTATGATAAATATTACTCAAAAGTTCCTCCATCATTTGATGCTCTTTCAAGGTTCTTTGTGACATTTCAAAGATAAAAATCTCAAAAATCTGATGAAAGTTTTCGTTAATTTCGAAGGTCAAAATATGAATTTTTCGTGATCTCGGGTAGCGGAAAAAGGAGCAAAAGTATGGACCAATAAAAGGGAATTATTTGAAATATTTTAACCAATCAAAATGGAGGCCGCGTAGACATAAACAAAAATCTCTTGAGAATACCCGTGGGAATATTTAATGTTTTATAACTGAAACGTGTAATTTGAGAGATACTAAAACGCAATGAATCATCACTCAAACAACACTGAGAAGAATAAGAGAAATTTGAATAAAATAATTTGTGAGGACTAAAACCGCCCAAGAGAAAAATTGTTAAAAAATGAGATTTTTTAACCAGACAACATAATTTGAGGCAAATAGTAATTCGTCGAAAAATCGGGATTTACAATTTCTTATTAATAATTCAAAACTTGGGTTTTATCTATGTAAGTCTAGAATTTTTTGCTTCAATCGCACTATTTTGATACGAGTAAAAGACCAGTTTTTTAAATTTAGATTTACATATCTTCGAAATAAATTCATGAAAAATGTCATGGCAAAAAGATGGCTAAGAAGATGGCTTTCTAACAACTCGTCTCATCCATCTTTTTTGGCGTTACATTTTTTATGAATTTATCTCGAAGATATGTGAAAATAAATTTTAAAAAACTCATATTTTATCAAAATAGAGCGATCGAACCGAAAATTTTACTAGATAAAACCGAAGTTTTGTATTTTTTCCGATCAAAATTGGAACTCACGAATTACTATTTACCTCGAAATTAGCCGTCTAGACCAAAATTTGAAAATATTAAGAATATAATTTTTTTTCAAAATTATTAATTTCGGTTAAAACGGTAATTTACCGGTTTTTAACCCACCGCAAAGATGATTTTCACTTTTTTTGGATCCACTGCTAAATTCAACATCCGGTGTATAAACATTTCATCAAATTGATCTTGAAGATTTTTTTTCATCAAATTTTTTAGGAATTTTAAGTCTAATATTTGAGCTATATTTTATTCATTAGAGCATTTAATCTAATACGGAGATCTCCTGTACTTCAGACCCAGGTTCGTGTTTGACTCTTATTTTCACAGTCTTTATTGCCCATTAGTTATTGCCAATAAACGTATTATTACCAATAACTTATTGGTCATCAACTTTATTTCGAACGCCCTTATTGGTCAAACGCGAACGTGAATCTGAACGAGATACCCTAATTTGATATATCGATTTATCACATTTTTTTTTGTTTTAATTTGGAAAAAAAAAATATTGATTGCAATTATACAAATTCCAAAACAATTGAAAAAACTCGATATTTTTGCACATCAGTAAGAAATATTTTATTTTTCATAGCTCGAATTTATCAAAAATTTTTCGTAATTTTGAAAACTATGAAAAATAAAATATTTTTTTTAATTTGCAAAAATTTCGGTATTTTCGATTGTTTCGTAAATTTTAAAATTTCGATCATTATTTTTTCTATAAATTAAAAGAAAAAATATGATAAAAGCGATATATCGAAAATAATCCTTTGGTAAGCGTTCTCACTCCGCATCATGACTGTGATGTCAGAAAAGATAGTGACGAATCAGATCAGAGGATTCTTAAAATAAGTTGTCAATCTTGTGATTTGATTAGTCACTATCTTTTCTGACATTACAGTTATGAAGCGAAGTGAGAAGGCTTACCGAAGGATATTCTTCGATGTATTACATTGCAAATTATATAGAAAGTACATGAATAAAAAGCTCAAACAAGAAATGACGAGAACTTAATTCTGCCTGAGATACAGTATAAAAACCAATGGTTCAGGTTGGTTTGATAAATCATAAAAGTTGAATATTTATTGTAACACATATATTTCGACAATCAAGTTGTCATCACCAGTGCTATTTTAACAGTACTGATTAGTATAGTAGTTATAATTTTATTAAAAAGCAACGTTTCGATTCATTTTCAAGCTAATAATACTTTTGTAAGTTCAGAGCACTGCAAAAATAACACTATGTAACAAAATAGACGTAACGCTTTTATTGCGTCATCAGTATGTTTTGAGCCTAACCGTTAAGAAGATACAGGGGAGTTTTTATATGCAAATTTTTAGATTATATTTTAATAATAAATATTCAACTTTATAGAAAAAAATTATGAAAATTGGTACTTTTGTGCGCGTTTTTAAGAACCAATGACGACGATCATAACCGATATAACTTATATCATATAAGGGTTAGACGATTTGAAATAAAAAAAATTTGAAAGTAAAAGATGGCTACCAATTTTATTAGCGCATCTTGTAGAGAATTTTATGCCCCATCTTCTGACATTATACATTTCCGAAAATATCACTTCCAGTTCCGGTGTTCAACTTTACTCGCCGATTTTGACTAACTTGTACATCAGAAAGTGCCCAAAAAATTCCACCTTATTAGAGTAACCTTTTTCTTTTGAATAATCTCATTTTTGTTTGTAATATTTAACTCGCTGCCGACTCCGTGGCAGAAAAGCTCAAATTTGGACCTTTAAACTGATTTTTTTTTCAAGACTTAAAATGACCGCAAAAAAAATTTCTACAAGATGGCCAAATAAAATCAGTTCCAATTTTTGACTTTCAAGGTTTCTTATTTCAAATCGTCTTAGAGTTTTGATATGAACGGTCATTTTGGATGTTTTTTAAATAATTCTTTACAGATAACGGTCGATTCATACGATTGAGCATGGCCTTTATGCCTTTTCGTCCTCTGGGAAGCTTAGACTCTCGTCTCTTAGACTCTCGTTAAGCTTAAGGTGTTAAGAATGAATGAATTAACTAAGATGAACTTGATAGGAATCATATTTCGAAAAATAACACTTACACTACTTATATAAAAATTTTACAGGTTGGCTTTTATTTTTGAAAAAACGCCTTGTATTTTTTTGTCACTGAATAAAAGACTGCTTAATAAATAGTGTGTGCGTGTTTTTTTAAAAGAGGCAAGAATTTCAACCAAGTTCATCTTAGTTTGTTCATTCAGACGAAATGTTAAGTTTTATAGTTAACTTAATATCAGAAAAGATCAAATTAAAGAGAAAAAATTTTGTATTTTAGAATGTTACGTGGGAGGTTTGGTAATTTTGTAAAAAATGCCTCGTCAGTTCGAAAAGCCACCAACGTTGCTGCTTCGGTCAGTGTAAAAGTGAGTAAAATTTTTTCGAAACAAAACGCCTTTAAATTTTTTCCTTTGAAAATTTCCTGAAACACAAAAAATTAATTTATACTGTCGAATGTGTTTATAAAGACAAATCGTTAAATTCGGCCAAATTCGGAATTTCTTAAATTTAAACAAAATGTGGCTATAAGGACAACACATATTTTGTCTAAGGCCATACAAATGTATTGACACTTCAAAAAAAAATTTGAAGTTTTTTCGTAATCGAAATTTTATAAGCCTGATTTCGAAAACGGATTTTTCTACCGACAAAATTGAATTGATTTATTCTATAAACTTATTTTTTGTAATAAAAATCGAATAGTTGAATGATTACCACCCACGTTTTTAAATGGTTCCCACAAAAATTTGGCTTGCATGTTTGGCTCTTTCGCTGGATTTTTCAATATTTTAAATCATTTGTTAAAAATTAAATTAAGAAAAAACAACAAAGTAAAACATTTCCTTATAAATTTTTGAAAAAATGTCAAAAAATTGAGCTAAAGAGTAAAAATTTCAAGCACACCTCTCAAAAAAGTATTTTTAGAATAATCAATTGTTTTTTTTTTAATTCGACAGAATTTAAATTTAGTAGAAAACAAATTTAATGATATCTTGATAGGCTGAACCATTTCTAAATGGAACGAGTTCTGCGTATGTTGAAGATATGTATTTATCATGGATGGTTGATCCAGCTTCAGTACACTCTAGTTGGGCATCATACTTTAAACAAGTTGAAAATAATGCACCACCAGGATCAGCTTTTCAAGCCAGGTAGAATATTTTCGTCATCAGTTTAAAATCCTAGGAATAAAACTTATATCTAGTTTTGTAAAGTGAAAAATGATGCAATAGATGAAAACAGAGGATAATTTTCAAAAAAAAACTTAATCAAATTTCTTTAAAATCGAAAAACTGTGAAATAAGGATTTTTAGAATTCAAAATATTTTAATCAGGTGGGCAGTAAAAGGCCAAAAATCGGTATTTTATATCCTTTTAGCTGTAAAATATTTTTTCCAGAAAAATATGATATTGATGTAAATTCAAGCGAAATTTAGAACAAAAAAGTAAATAGCATTATTTTTTTTTGGTGTAAAGTTTTTGAGAAAGTCTACAAAACGAATATTTATCTTAAAAAAGGCCAATTTCAAAATAATTTATATGACTGTATGAAACGAAAAATTTGATTGCGAACAAAAATATCAGCATTTTCTCAAAACAAAACTCTCGTTATTTTCAAAAAATGAAAATTTTGTTTTTTTGGCATACATTGTCAATATAATATTGAATTATGTCGGCCCCTTTTTAGCTATTGTAATTTTCATTTATTTATGTAAGTGACAGAACATAATTTTAATAAATATCATAGCAAAAACAATTATTCTTGCCTTTTACTGCCCCAGTTTTCGTAATAAAATACAGTGAAAAATATACTTGACAAAAATGTTCAACCTCTTTGAAGCACCTCCAGCTTTAGCATCAACTGCTGTTTATAAAGTTGAAGGAGGAAGTGGTGTACCAGCACAAAGTACAGGAGCAAGTACAGCTGTCGTTGAAGGAGAAGTTAACAAATATCTTGCTATTGAAAACCTTGTCAGAGCTTACCAGGTAAAATATTAAAAAACCCATTCACTTGGGTAGTTTTTTTATAACCCATCCTTGTCAAGAGATATCGACAAACAAATTTTTTATCATGTAGCCAAGTAAATTTGTGACACGGAAAATTTTTTGTTATTTTCTAGGTGAACCAGTTCACCGGTAATGGACTTTTTATACCTCTAAAATATTGAAATTACCGGCTCGAGGTCAGAAATCGAAACAAATTTTTGTCGGTTAAAATTTCTTTGTCTATGGGATACAACATGCCGTTTCACGATATCTCTTGAAAGAGTTTGGTTTCCAGAGGGGGTGCCCATAAAAAAAAGTTACTTAAATAAAATATCAATTTTGAGTTAAACAAGAATTCGGACCCGTTTTACGTAAATTCAATAACGGTCGGGGGTCTTTTTCCCGCATTGAAAAAAGTGGTTTATCAGCATTTTCTGAAGACGGTTTATCAGAAAAACCTGAATTTTTGGGAATACAAGAGACCATCGACGTTTGAGCTTTTGGGTAGAAAAATTTCAAAAAATTTTAGGTCAGCTGGTCTAGAAATAAAAAATACTGTGTTTTTAAACAAATTACGTTTTAAAAATTTGTTTATTTTTTGACTTTTATATAAATTTTCATCAAACTTTACCAAAAAGTGAGAAAAGTATGTCCTCCAATTCCTGTGCAATTTATTTCATTTTTTTCTTGTCTAATATTCTCGAAAATTTGATATTTGTCAGACCGGAAGTGAATTTTTCCGAATTAAAAAAAAAATCCTCTTGAAATATCTTCAAAATAGGGTCAAAAGAAAGGTCTTGCGCTACTAAACAAAAAAGTCTGAGAAGCCAATTCTATATTCGCAATATTTTAGGTCGAAAAACCCAAAATACAAAAATCCGGTGGAAATTTAATCTTCTAGAATTCAAATAAATCTGAAATTATAGAATTTTATTTTTTCACATTGCATGCATTTTGAGATCACCTATTGTTTAAACATGATCTGATTAATTTGGAGTCACACTAGCTCCTAAAAAAGCCAAAACTAAAAATGCGAGAAAAAAGACCCGAGACCTCAATAACACAAGTTGTTTGGTGAAAATGTTTTAACACTTTATGATAATTTAACTCATTTATTTTTAGGTACGAGGTCATTTCAAAGCCAATTTAGATCCTTTGAATATTTCCGAAGGTCCAAAATCATTTTCCGCCTCAAATTTCAGCGAAGAAGACGAAAATTTAATTCCATCGCGAATAAACACAATCCCAGACGAGGAAGTTTTCCGAATCCCAGATAAATGCTATCTGGCGCCACCTGGTTCATCGTTACCATTAAGTGAAATTAAACAGAGATTAGAAAAAGCCTACTGTGGAAGCATTGGAGTTGAATTTATGCATATTACCTCACAAGAACAAAAAGATTGGATCAGGAGAAAATTTGAAACGCCACAAGAATACTCTTCTCCAGATGAACAAAGACTTACTCTTGAACGAGTAATCAGGTAACATACATAGGCAGCGCACAGTGCAAAAATGTAAATGACGCTATTCACCTATAATTTATATGTAGGCTATAAATGCGGTTATAATTTTAAATTATCGGTTTGAGCAAAAATTTCGCTCAAATTCAAAAATATTATTTTTTGAGTGTTCTTCATCTACACTAGGTGAGGGCAATAGGCAACACACGAGCTTTTGATCAGAAGTGTTGCCCATTGCCCTCACTGTTGCCCATTGGGCCATTGCCATCATTTTAGCCCAATTTTAGCATCAATTCGACTTAAAAGTGTTGCCCATTGCCCTCACCTACTGTAGTTATGAAACAAAGTCACGTTAGATGAAGTCACCAAAATTTTGAACAATAACCAAAATAGCCAAACATTTTTCTTGAAATTTTGAACAGTTTCTTACAATTTTTCTTTGTTTTAAAATATATTATTTTTTTGTGAGAACGGCGACGGTTATGAGTCATAACTTATGAAAAACCAAAAAATGACATTTTATATCCTTAAAATTGAAGTTTCTTCCTGAAATTGGGCCGCAAAAATGTTGTGCTTGGAATCGTTTTTTGGGTGGCGATATCGAAAATCCTGCCTACGCGTCGAAATTTATCACTACGTCACAAGAATAAAAGGTGACCAATGAAATCACTGGATTTCTCATTTTGTGACGTAGTGATAAAATTCGACGCATAGGCAGGATTTTCGATATATTAGTTTGTTAGGTTGCCGATTCGCACCCTCCATAGTGTTCGAGACATGTTGCCGAAAAGACATGCTACCCCTAAAAAACCTCCTTAACAATATTTTAATCATTATTTCAGATCAACCAAATTCGAGGAATTTTTGGCAAAGAAATGGGTCTCAGAAAAGCGATTTGGACTTGAAGGATTAGAAATGATTATCCCATGTATGAAAACGTTGATCGATACTTTAGCTCTTCTTGGATCTCGGTCATTTGTCATCGGAATGCCTCATAGAGGTCGACTCAATGTTCTTGCAAATATTATCAGAAAAGATTTAGATCAAATTTTCTGTCAATTTGACCCCAAATTAGAACCATCGGACGTTGGGCAATCTGGAGATGTAAAATATCATTTGGGTAACATCATATTTATATATCAAAAATTAATATTTATTATTTTGCAACGTTTCGCTTACGCAGCTATTTATTTTATAATTATAAACAAACAAATTATATTAAAAATAATTAACCTTTCGGGGCTCCAAACTCAGAATTTCCCTGGAGAACCGTTTGAGCCCAAATCATAGTATTTACATGGTATTATTTTGTTTATCGCATTTACTTAATTAGCGGTTCTTTACCGCAATTTATGATCAGAGCGTCTCATTTGTCAAACAATTTCATAAATAAAATTAGTTCTATAGTAGAGAAACCTCCAAGGGTTAATAAAAAATATTAGAAAATAATTTTATGATTATAGGAATGAGCCATGAAATAAGCTTGGGTGACCCTGGTAATTGCAGAAAACACTTTTTAGAAATTTGGTGTATTTTTAAATTCAGTATCTATACCTTCTAATAGGTATCTTTTCTTAGAGGTGAATTGGTGATTTTCATAGTCTAATTTTTTCGTTATAAATAGTCAAATTAGGATGTTGTGCCCAAAAGCAGCAAATATTAGCAGAATATGAAATTAAAAAAATAAAAATTGGGACGTCAACAATTTTTCAGGAGAATTTTGCTGGGAAATTTTTTTTTGTTTCATTAGCTGATTTGAATAAAATAATTCCACCAAAAATTTTAAATAAATATTTTTGGTAGGAAATATCCGTGTTAGGACGGCATTTGTATGAAAAACTTCACAAATGAAGTTTAGTATTCTAAAATCAAAGATAGTGTTCAGAATGAGGTTGTTAAAAGTCTCAAAAATTGTGATCCCAGAATAATTTTTTATGTTCGGTAACGGCAATCTTCGGAACGTCAATAATTTGCATGAAAGCTTTTAGTTTGGTCCCCGCTGCGCACCCTTGATACTATTTATAATGAAAAATATTTTTGAAAATGGTTTTACTTTGGTCCTCGCTGCGCACCCTAGATATAATTTATGATGAAAACTTTTTTCAGCGTAAATCTTGTCGATAATTTTGTAATTCAATTTAGTTATTCTATTTTAGGTATGTCCCACGAAACAATCAATCATGCTTCTAAGGAGTTGATAAATGTTTCCCTTTGTGCAAATCCTTCTCATTTGGAAGCTGTTGATCCAATTGTTATCGGTAAATGTAAAGCCGAACAATTTTACAGAGGAGATGAAGATGGCTCTTTAGGATACGAGTTAAAATATTATTTTTACCCAAATACTAAGGGGGTTATCTAGGCTGGACGTGTTTAAAAAAATTGAGTGAAGTTAGACAAATTTTCGAGAAAATCAAAAAAAATTCGAAAAAAACAAAAAATTTGCGAAAAACAATTGGACATATTTTTTTTAGTGAACCTTTACTTAAAAATATTTTG
Organism: Oikopleura vanhoeffeni; assembly: GCA_004367855.1. Lineage (NCBI taxonomy): Eukaryota > Metazoa > Chordata > Appendicularia > Copelata > Oikopleuridae > Oikopleura > Oikopleura vanhoeffeni. Next base: position 228,165 of record SCLH01001176.1, on the reverse strand, counting down.
GCCACTTTTTTTACGTGAATGTTTTGCCTTTTAACGAAAAAAAATAACCATTCACTATTAATTTTCATCGAAAAATATTTTGAAAATGTTTAAAAAAAAAAAATTATTTTCTAAAAAAAGGTAAAAAAATTTCGAGAAATAATACTCAGAATTTTAAAGTAAACATACAAATAGAGAAGAAATTTTAGCGGAGAATCAATTCGTTAAGAAATTTTATAATTTTAATTTGTTATTGATAATACTGCCGTATTTATCTCAGCAGACGTTTTAAAAAACCATAATAATTTATGGCGTATTTCTTGATAGAATTTGTTTTCAAGTTTTTTATTCAACCTCGTGCATAGTTATCCCAATGATTTTGCATGGTGACGCAGCTTTTGCTGGTCAGGGTGTTGTCTACGAGACTTTCCATTTGTCTCATTTGCCCTATTATTCCGTCGGAGGATCTATTCATTTGGTTTGTAATAATCAAATCGGATTTACAACCGATCCTCGTCATTCCCGAGCTTCTCCATATTGTACCGATGTTGGTAGAGTTGTAAATGCGCCAATTTTCCACGTTAATGCTGATGATCCAGACGCCGTTATTCATGTTTCCAGAGTCGCCGCAGAATTTAGACAAACTTTTCATACTGATGTTGTTATTGATCTCATTGGATACAGAAGACACGGACATAATGAAATCGACGAACCAATGTTTACACAACCAAGAATGTACCAGGTATATTACGCATTTAAAACTTGGGCTATTTATTTTATGGCTTTCTTTTGTAAAAAACTGTTTTTTTGAATGTTGTTAAAAATAAATAATTATTGCCTCAAAAACAACCACTGTCGTGTTTGTATATAATAACATCGTTTAGAAGCCAAAATTCAGCCAAAGCCTACACAAATTTTAAAAGCGCGATCGTCTATATCGAAAATCCTGCTTAGTCGGAAAAATTTATCACTACGTCACATGAATAGAAAGTGACCAATAAAATGGATTCTCGGGAAGTTACCAATGCAATTACTAGATTTCTCTATTTGTGACGTAGTGATAAATTTTTACGACTAGGCAAGATTTCCGATATAGACAAATCCCCCAATTTTTCAAAGATTATTTATATTTTCAAATACCATAAAAATGTATCGTGTATTGATAGCTTTACTAGTAAAGTTTAACTGGAGTATTTTTTTTCAATTTATTGAACAATTATTTTCTTCAAAATTCGTAGCGCGGAAACCATATTATGTATCAGCAAACGGTTTTTTGCAACGTGTAGCCGATTAAATTTCTCATATTGGAATTTTTGATTTTTTTTTCAAGTCAACCTTTTAAAAGTTAGGTAGTCATCAGTCAAAAAAAATCGACTTTTTTCAAGAAAAAATTGACACAGTTGACTAATTACTTGGCTTGTATTAATTTCTCTCTATTTTTTTCATTTAATAGAGCACAATTCGTCTATAAGCTCAAAACAAGGCCAAACATGTCCTAATAGATAAAACAGACGAAATTGTTTGTCTTAAAAAACAGAGTGATATGACGTTTAATGCACAGGAGAAATCGTTCCTTGTCCGTTTAAAGTCGTGGCAAAATTTTCCAAATGGAAATTATTGGAAATTGTAATTACAATAATAATAATGTAGCGTTTTAAATATTTTGATTTTTTTAGGTTATCAAAAAACATCGAAATGTTCTTGATCTTTATTCTGAAAAATTGATTGCCGCTGGAGTTGTTACCACTGAAGATGTGCAAGAACTTATTGCTCAATACGAAAAGATTTGTGAAGATGCTCTTGTGAAAGCGAAATCGGAAACCACTCTAGAATTTAGACATTGGTTAGATTCACCATGGAAGGGATTTTTCAAAGATGACCAAGGTAAAATTAATTGTTCAAGGTGCTTGCCTGTAAATTGTTTCAAAAATCGTAAGATAAGGCTTTTTTCAGAAAATGTAAAAAATGTTTTCGTTGAATAATCGTAAGATGAAGTTTTTTTAAAATCGTGAAATTTTTCTTTTCAAATTGATTTATCAATTAAGGGCTTGAAAATAGTAAATTACTATTATACACTATGAGTAAGTTTTTTTTGTTAATGGAAGTCCATCTAGCTAGATTTTCGTATAAACAATTGAGCTGAGAAAAAATTCAAAACAAGGAATTTTAAGTACCCCTTATCTGCTCCTTTGTTAATTGGGAGCGAAAAATTTGCTTATGGCATATTAAAATTTTAACTACCTGGTGTCTAAAATGATCACATTCGATACAGGTACCGAAACTGAGGAATCAGTATCGAAGTTGAGGAATCAATCTGAATGATTTCTTGCAAACAATCGGAGAACAATTTTTCATGATTTTTTAAAATTTCAAATGTCCTAAAATGGGTATTAAACAAAAGCTTAGAAAATTCTAAGATTCGTTGCTGAAAACCGTTTGACCCTATATTGTCCCAAGTTTTTTTAATGAGCATTTTATATACGGTCTTTAGCTGCAACTTTGGAATATATAAAAATGTTTTAACTTCAAGGAACCTGGATGGCTGACAAATTACCTGAAACTGGTGTTTCTATGGAAACTCTCACAAATATTTCTGATGCAATTTCTACTGCACCAAAAGAGGTGTCTCTACACGGTGGTCTCAAAAGAGTTTTAAAAGGACGAGCTGCATTGGCTAAAGATCAACTGGCCGATTGGGCAATGGGAGAATCTTTTGGATACGGATCACTTTTGATGGACGGTAAGTTTATTTTGTTTGTCAATAATGACAGCAAACTAAAAATCTTTATCATTTCGAAAATTTAAGACTTGAAGCAAAATATAAAATTGATCAAAAAGTTATACTGTCGTGTATGTCTATAAGAACAAAACGCCCAAAATTTGGCCAAAACCATGTTTTTTTTGAAAACACGTTCGTCTACATGTATAAAAACCAAACGGCCAACTTTTCAAAGATTATTTTTATTTTGAAATACCATAATAATGTAGCCTGTATTAATACTTCGATTTTTTTGTAAGAAAAATGCCTCGTTGGCTTCACTATCTAGTTCTCGAGGAGCATTTTTCAAGAACATTTTATAAAAATAAGGACAATATTGATGAAAAATTGACGATATATATTTAAGGACATCACGTACGACTTTCTGGACAAGATGTTGAACGAGGAACGTTTTCTCATCGTCATCATGTTCTTCATTGCCAAACTAATGATAAGAATGTCCATTTACCAATGGAGTCACTTTCAGAAGACCAGGTACGATTTTAATTACTGAAAAAGCTCCTCTTTATCGCCAAATCGGAAAAAACAAAATTGTGACTTTTAAAAGAAAAATTTTATCTGTTCATTAAATTCACTTTGACTGGGTTTTTGAGCGAACCCAAGCGAATTGTTGGTGGGCTGAAAAACCCCGCCAATGCGCTAACTTTTTCCGGCTAAGAAAAACACAGCCGTGGCTATTTGTAAAAATAACTTAAGTTGTACCTAATTGTAATGTTTTTAGGTGTGACAAATTTGATCAAACGAACCGTATGAGATATCACAAAACGTTTTTTTGCATTCAACCGAAAATTAAAGAAGCTCAGGTCAAAATTTTTGTTTAAAATTTTTTTTCAAAATTCGAGATTTTCAAATGAGCGTGTTTAGATTCCAGTTGAGCGCAAAACACCTTTTTGTGATATCTTATACGGTTCGTCTGTGGTACGACAGTCAAATCTGTCGCATCTAGAATTATTAATTACCTAAATTTTATATCTTAATTTCCGAAAAAAAAATTGTCACATAAAAACTAATTTTCACAAAAATAATTTCTTGTGTTTTTTTTAATTCGAACTTTACAAAAATATCATTAATTTATTAAATACGGATTCCTTAAAAATTCCTAAAATTAAAATATTTAATTTAAGGGAAAATACACTGTGTGCAACTCTGCCCTATCTGAATATGGTGTTATGGGATTTGAATTAGGATATTCTATGGTCAATCCAAACTCTCACGTGATTTGGGAAGCTCAATTTGGAGATTTTGTTAACACCGCTCAGTGTATTATCGATCAATTTCTCTCTTCTGGTCAAACTAAATGGGTCAGACAATGCGGACTAACATTACAATTGCCCCATGGCTACGAAGGTAAAATTTTAATCAATAGTTAGAAATTTCACCCATCATTTTAATGACGAAACGTCCTGCGATTGTAAAAAGTATATTTGTTTATAATCGGTGAAAAAATCTGCTCAATAGAAAAATGTACAACTTTGAGATTTTGAACTTTTACTGACAAAAACAAAAGTTATAGAGAATTAAATTCCAATTTTTTTTGCCGTAGTAGATTATTGAGATTAAACGCTTCAAAATGAGAAAAACATTATTTTTTTACGCCAAATATTGATTATAATAATGGAATGAAATCATGAAAAATACAGATTTTGGTACATTTTAAAAATGTTTAGCAAATTCATATTTTGATTGCTGCATGTCAATCAATATTTGACGTAAAAAAAATATTTCTTTTCTCATTTTGAAGGGTTCAATCTCAATGATCTGTTCAGACAAAAAAAATGGAATTTTATGCTCTAAAACTCTTGTTCCTGCCCACTAAGAGGGTTCTGGGTGCTAACACAGCAATTTTCTGTGTATTTTTCACTACTTTTGAACAGACTATAACTTTTGATTGGGATACTTAAACATACAAATTTCACGTTGAATAATTGCATATGCATTGCATAATATATTTACGTTTTTCGTAAAATTCAAAAAATATCCAAAAAAAACCCTCTTCGTAACACGTCTGATAACTCGTTAACTTTACTTGAGAAAAACTAATTTTTTGTCGGAAAAGATTCAACGCAATTAATGCAACACAGTTCACGTCGAAAATTTTTAATCTGAATTACTCATGATCACAAATACCGCGCGCACTCCTAACAAATAAAAACAGCATGTAAATATCATAACAAACTATTGGAAGCCTAGTTTATTTTAATAATAGTGTCAGACTTTTTAAAACATACTTTTCTTGGTTAGTTTTCACCGGAGAATTCATCATATCATATCCAGTGACAGAGAAAGCGCCAACTTTGGATTTAATAATCACCTAATGGCTATTTTGCTGGGTTTTTGCCAATTTATACATATGATTTCAGGAATGGGACCAGAGCATTCTTCATGCAGAATTGAACGATTTCTTCAAATGCAAAATGACGATCCCGATCTTTTCCCTTCTGATTGGGAAGAAACTGATTTCGGAGTCAAGCAGCTTTATGATGCAAATTGGATCATCGCAAACCCAACTACACCAGGAAATTATTGAACAAAGAAATAAAAAATTGGCTAACACTCGGAAATTGCCCAATTTTTCACAGTAAAAGTGACAGATAACACCATAAGGATTTATATCGAAAATTGCACATCATATCAATTTAGGGTAATTCTTACAAAATTATATCTATGAATCAAAACACACGTGCGAAGGTTGGGGTGGTTGAAGCGATAAAAATTGTAAGACCAAAACCTTACTCAAGTAATTTTGAAAAAAAGCGATACAGACCAAACGACCAATTTTTCAATAACCATAATAATGTAGCGAGTATTAATAATTACTAGTAGATTTAATTAATTAATTAGATTTATAATTACTAGTAGATTTTTTTTGTTTTTAGATATTTTTCCTAAACTGAAAAAACTTTTTTTCAAATAAAAAGGTCTTCAAAATTTTATTTCCGAGTTCTTCAGATGTCTGTAGATACAAATTTAAATCTGGGCTGACCTCGAAACATTCTTTTTCTGATCCCTGAATTTACGAATTTTTTTAAATATGTGTTCAATGATTTTTCAGCAAATTGTATGCACATTCATAGACGTCAGATTGCCCTTCCTTTCCGAAAACCCTTAATCTTAATGACTCCAAAATCTCTTTTACGATTACCAGAAGCACGATCTAAATGGTCAGAAATGGGACCAGGAACTTCCTTCAATAGAATTATTCCAGATAACCACAAGAATCCAGAAAATGTGAAAAGATTAATGTTTTGCTCTGGAAAAGTTTATTATGATCTTGTTAAAGAACGAGCAACCAGAGGTTTTGAAGATTCAGTCGCGATTATTAGAGTTGAACAGGTATTTACCGGTAACACAGATTATTCACATTTAAGGGGGTACTGGTCGCTGGAATTGAATTTTCTAAATAAAAAATTATCCATACAGAGCTTTTAGGATACTAGTCAGATGAGCCATCTTGTAGAACTATGTTTTAGCTTGTATAATAAAAATCTCTATTTTTTTGTATGCATACACTCCTTCACACATAAGCGATAGAAGAGGACCTAAGCTAAAATGGTAAAGGTATCTCCTCCTAGGTTTTATGTCGAAATTAACAAAAAATTTGACATAACTTGCAAAAGTGGTAGGCCAAACTTTATCTCGGGCAGTTTTTCAAATTTCGCTTTATTTTTTCTAGAATATCGAAAAATCACCGTTTTTTTGAGAATTATTCGTCGGAAAAACTATCTCCTCCTAGGAAAAATTATAAAATTCGGTCAAAATTTTTTAAAAGCTAGCTCACACTAAAACAAAGCTTTATCTTGGGAACTTTTTGAGATTTCAACTCGAAATATGATTTTTTGACCCATGAGAAAAATTTCGAAAAGAAAGTGCTTCGATTCTTTGAAAGTATGCTCAAAAGAATGCAACGAATACGACAATTTGGTCGGTAGTACACTTTGTTATCATCCCAAATCAATTTGAAGCATTTTCAATGGCCTCATTTAATCGTTGCTCATTATAAAACAACGCCCGTTCTGACAAACATTGCTATATTTTAAAAAAAGTTGGTTATTTTGGAGCAAAATTCAACCAACGGCCTTTTTGTGTCGATGCCCTAAATTTTACTCATAAAATAAGCACGAATTTTTTTACTTTCGCCTGAAAATTTTTGAGATATTATCAATATTTTTTAAGATCGCACCATTCCCTTATGACGAAGTAATCCCACAGCTGGAAGCTCACAAAAACGCTCAAATTTATTGGGTTCAAGAAGAACATAAAAACATGGGATTTTATGATTATTGTAAACCGCGACTTCGAACAGCTTCAAATTGGAACAGAAGAGTTCATTATGCAGGAAGAGATCCAGGAGCATCATCGGCAGCAGGCTCCAAACAGGTAAATTTTTGTTTTCATCTTAATTTCACAAAAATGAAAACTCAACCTGTACGAAAAATTATCTTCAAAAAATAAATGGAGATATTTTTTGGCTTCCTAGGTTGTTTACGTGACCGGAAATCAGTTATGGTCCATAACTTATGGAAATTGCTAAAAATTACCGAAATAATCGATTTTTTGTGAATTACCGTTAAACCCGTAAGCACTGGAACACAATTTAACTTTTCACCATTACATATTCCGACAAATATACGTCGCAGTTTACGGCCAATACAAGGTTTTCCAGTTAAAATCCGAGGTTTAGATCTGAAATGCGCAAAAATTTCGCAATATTCTGAATTTTACAAATTCAAAAATTGAACTTAAAACTTTCTATAGTAAATTTTCAAAATTCAAAAGTTGACCAAATCATAAAATGTTAATTGAAAGGCATATTGGGTGTAAAATACTGTTTGTTTATAAGTGCCTATGCTGTATAGGCTATACATAAGGTCAAAACGACACCCTAAAAAATGTATGAATGTAAATTTTTAAACTGTTATTTTTTTATTTTTAAAAACCATAATAATGTAGCGTGTATTGATATATTAACTCATTTCCCGATCTTTCTAAAAACATGAGCCCCTGAAAAGCGGTATAAACATGATTTACCCATTATTTTATTTTAGGTTCACAAAATGGAATTTGACAAACTTATGAATGATGCTTTCCGTCCAGGCGCTAAAGGTCGATTATATAAATAAATATTTTCTCAATTCACTCTTGTATTTTACACCTCTTCTCTCGTAAATTTTCTCTCGCGTCATAGAGGAATCATTCCAATACCCTATTCCCACTTTGAGTATCCATCTAGATGAGTTGGTGCTTAAATTTGCATGCAACTCATCTAAATGGGTACTCTAAGTGGGAATAGGACACAACAAAGTATTAACTCGTACACCAAAACCATTAGCGCCCATTTTGTATTTAAATTTGTTGAAAAAATTTTTAATAGTTTTAATCTTAAAAATCAGGAGATATTTAGCAAATTTTCGAAAAAAATCTAGAATTTCAAATTTTCTAGAATTTCAAATTTTCTAGAATTTCAAATTTTTTTTATCATAATCAAGGTTCCCAGTTGACAGCGTGGGTTTTNNNTTCCCCTTTTTTGCCTATCTTTGCCTAAACCTACGCTTGAAAGGGGAACGAAAATGACTCATATTTACAAGCCTGGCGTATAGTGTACGAGTTAAATTTTGCATTGGGATAAGACACTCTAGAAAATCCTCTATTTATTTATTACTATACATTAGTATACATTTCTAACGGAATAAAATTTGTCAAGAAACAGATAAAAAAGTATGTGTGTCTCATTATGTTATTCAATGACCTGCAAAATCTTCAGAGTGATTCTTCTTCGCTTGACAAACAAAAAATATATTTTTAATCAACAATTTGATGAAGACCTAAAAAATAAAATACGTTTCTTAAAATACAGGGGGGGGGGCAATATCGCCGAAAGTTTTTTGCCAAAAAATTTGGGCAAATTCGGCGATATTGGCACATTCGGTGATATTGGCACTGACAGTATTTTAGCTATAAATCGTGAAATTGCGTAGGTCTTTTCGGCAAATTCGGCGATATTGCCCCCCCCCTGTATCTAGCTGGGCCTCTTTAACTGGTACAAAACCGCTCTAAGTGAAATTTTGTTCGAGCTAGAGAGACCCCACTGTATGTTCAATCTTTTTTGACAGGCATGATATCTGCTGATTGTAGCAAACTGTTGCAGTAGCATTTAATTTTAAAAGATTTGATTGGCAGAGATCTACGGCATGCTTGAGCTGGTTTTCATTTTGAATATTATTTCGTCATCTTCGTCGTCAATCCAACTTAAATCTATTTTTCGCCATCCGAATGAAATATCATTTTTACATTCTTTCTCGATTAATCGAACAAAATCGTAATAACTTAAAAATTATCATAATTTAAAAACGAAAAATGGGAGAATTTTGTGGGGATTTTTATGGGTAAATTACAAATTTTCAATAGAGCTCAATCTAGCTCAAATCTATTACGTTAGAGCACGTTCGACGAGACTCTCGTCACGAGAGATTTGTTTCTTTCGTACTCAGCCAGAATTTTTAGATTTTTCATTCTTGTTTCAGCAAAACGAGCAGCCAAACAAATTATTTTTTAATTTTTTACCTACCATTCGATTAGTCACAGAGAGACGAACATTTTGGTATATATATGTGGATTTATTCATACATCAACGGAAAGTGTTCAAAAATAGGCCAATCAGAAGTCTGGAAATGAAAAATTTTAAATGAGCTCAAATCGATTTTTTTTTGGTAAAAAATTCACAGCCAAAATTTCAGCCAATTTGAACAAAGTTAAGGGGCCATTTACGATTCTAACTAAAGTAGACCACCGTGCGTCATGACGCGTCAGGCCAAATATTTTTCTTTATTAAACTTGTAAAAACTTATTTTTTTCTAACGTTTCTTCGAAAACTGAAAGACATCTCCTTGTAACGAAAATACTCGATCCAAAAATAGAAATCATAGGCCGAAAACTTTCATTTTTAATCCTACTTTCTGACCACTAGGTTGTTCAAAAAAAGTTTTTGTTATGTGGAGTTTTTTTACCTGATTCACCGGGTACCGTTCAACTGTATTATCACTATTTACAGTTGAACACATCCCGATTCACTCTAGGACCGTTATTTATTACCATTAAAGATAAAACTTTGAAATTGACTAAAATTTATATTTTTGCTATTTACCGACCTCTGTGTTCTTAATTGACCTATGGTTGATTAGAAAGAATTTTTTGATGTTATTTTCGAATATTTTACTATTATTTTGAATGAAACCGACTTTCCGAAAACTAGTCGGTTTAAACAAAAATATCGGCAATCGCGGGCATTTAGTGCCCTTTGAATTATAGTCTACAATTCCTTATGATAACAACCTGAATTTATTTTGATGATCCCATTCAAATCTAAATATTTGTTCTTCAACTGGTTTCGAGTCATCTGTGATTTTTTTCAATTTAATTTTCAATCTCATTTTTTGTTAAAATTCAAATTTTGTTTAAAAAAATTGTAAAACAAGTCTCCGGATGTAACAGTAGGTCGAGTATCTTAAAGTGTCTTTTCATTAAAATATTTCTGACTAAATAGCATTACTGAACACACACGTGTAAAATTTCCTACAAACACAAATTAAGATGACTAATTCAATGGACTATTCTTTATTATTTATAAATATTTGTATGCATAGTACGTACAAAAAAGTTCATATTCGGCATCAGCGCAAAATTTCTCGTAAAAATTACAGTTTTATTTCCTTATACTAATTTTATTAAGGGGGGGTGGCAGTGAATTTTGACATTTCAGAGGCTTCGTACGGCTAGACAGATACAGACTGGAAACTTCTAAAACATACAATGGAAAAATCTATCCTTAAGGGGGTGGGTGTCGTAATTTTTTGAGGCTTTTATAGAATTAATTTATGATATATTAGCATCGATTATGACTAAAGTGGACCCAAGGAATCTGTGGTGGCAATTATTTTTTTCAAAACAATCTGAAAAAATCTAGAATTTACAAAATTCGAATATTTTTGTTTTAACCCGCATAAAACCGGTATTCTACCATGATATGAACATTTTTTATTATGAATATGACCCACCGAAAACGATGCATGACATTAAAATTATTGGAAATGTTTAATCGAATTCTAAGATTCAATTATTTTTAAGCAAAAATGTTAAACTAATTATCGAATTTGACGCTGATTGGTTAACAATTTTGATTAACTGTAAGCAACTTTTGATCAGTGAAATCTCAGCTTCAATTTGGTGGTACTTTTGTTCGATCAGACGAACTTTTTTTTCGAACTTTTCATTTCCGGTTTACTTATAGTCATATTTCTAGAATTCTAGGGTGAAATTCAAAAATCCGAGCCAAACATATTGACGACAGTATATTTATCTACCTGAGTCGAAAAACGGCTTTCTTCTGAACATTCGTCTAAAAGAAGATAGAGTTTGAAGTCGAAAAATCCGGCGTTCAAAAGTGATTCTAGAAAATTCAAGAGCGAAATTCAAAAAAATGGGTAAACATATTAGTGACCTCACTCTTCCCGTACTCTGTGTAAATTTTCAGACGCTTTGTATGTGGGGTCAAAAGCAGATAGATTTAAAAACCGTTTAGTGCCTCTAGAATAGACTAACCACCTGGTGGTGTGATGTAACAAGGTTGACTTTGAGAAGTGTAATCGTTAGGCGAAGGCTAGACCTAATAAACGAGTATCCTCAGATTTCTCACAACTACCCTAGAATTATTATGAGGCGGGATTGAAGGTACCAGATTACGACCCCACCCCCTTAAACTCGCGATTTCATTTGACACTTTAGTACACTCACACTAAACACTTGGGTTACCGCGGTTAAACACGAGTCCCTCAGATTTTTTCAATGAAACAAGGATCCCAGGGTTTTTAGTGGAAGAAATTAAGATTTTGTGAAACTACCGGAAAGTGTCTGAATTTTAGTGCCTTGGTTCTTTTTTTTCGATTTTTGTCTCAGAGGGCTGCAATTGGGTCGTATGTGTCGAAAACCGGCCTTTTTTCGATCTTTTGATGTAAGGCTTTTTCTGTAGAATGTGATTTTTGGAATATAGGAAGCTCAATATGTCTCACATATCACCTTGGTTGTAGTTTTTTGAATTTCGGCCTGATTGGCTGTAAATCGACAAAAAAGTGCGCGAAAATGACATTTTTTAAGATAAAAGTGATAGTTAGAAAATATAAATGCCATCAAAAGATTCCTTGAGTATGATTTGCTGAAAACGATATTACCAACTATGGTCTGATTTTGAACACAGACCGTGCTAGAGATCAAAACATGAAAAACTTAAATTGCTTTCTAGAATCCTCTGTGTTCATAATCGGTTGCTAATATCGTTACCAGCAAATCATACCCAAGCAATCTTTTGATGGCATTTATATTTTCTAACTACCACTTTTATGTTCAAAATTGTCATTTTCGCGCACTTTTTGGTCGATTTACAGCCAATCAGGCCGAAATTCAAAAAACTACAACCTAGGTGATATATGAGACACATTGAGCTTCCTATATTTTAAACAGAAAAAGCCTTACATCAAAAAAAAGCCGTTTTTCGACACATTCGACCCAATTGCAGCCCTTGAGACAGAAATCGAAAAAAAATAGAACCAAGGCACTAAAATTCAGACACTTTCCGGGAGTTTCACAAAATCTTAATTTCTTCCACTGAAAACCCAGGGATCCTTGTTTGATTGAAAAAAGCCAAGGGACTCGTGTTTAACCGCGGTTAACCAAGTGGTTGGTGTGATTGGTACTAAAGTTTTAAATAGAATCGCGAGATCAAAGATAGATCTTCCATATGTTTTTGATATAGTTAAACACAAATCTTGCATCCTAAAAAAAAATCGAAAGTGACGGATGGCTCGTCCAATCAGAAACGTGCATACAAAAGTGACGGAATTATTTTTTTCAAAATGTATCTCCTCCCTGAGTTTTCAAAGTCTAACAATGATACATGATTTAAATTAACCGAACAGAACGTGAGCAGACCGCTAAGCAGAGTTTTTTGTAAAATTCTCGAATTTGGCTTCAGAATCACCAAAAAAACAGTATTTTGCACTAGTTGACATAGGGTCAGAATGATGTTTTTGGTGATTCTGAAGCCAAATCAAAGATTTCTTCCAAAAACTTTGCTCAGCGGTCTGCTCACGTTCTGTACGGGTAACATAAATCATGAATCATTGTTGTACCTTAAAAACTCAGGGAGGAGATACATTTTGAAAATTTGTTTTTTATCAAAATTTATCTCCTCCCTGAGTGGTCAAGGTACAACAATGATTCATGATTTAAATTAACAGGACAGAACGTTAGCAGACCGCTGAGCAGAGTTTTTGGAAAAAATCTTTGATTTGGCTTTAGAATCCCCAAAAACATTATTTTGGCCCTATGTTAACTAGTGCAAAATACTGTTTTTTGGTGATTCTGAAGCCGAATCGAAGAATTTGTCCAAAAACTCTGCTCAGCGGTCTGCTCACGTTCTGTCCGGTTAATTTAATCATGTATCATTGTTGAACCTTGAAAACTCAGGAAGGAGATACATTTAAAAAAAATCCGTCATTTTTGTAAGCACGTTTCTGATTGGACGAGCTATCCGTCACTTTTTTTTTTAGGATGCAAAATTTTTGTTTAAATATTGTACTTTTGGGATGATTCGCTATTGAAAACCCCTTAAAATGCGACGACCACCCCCTTAAGAGGGTACTGGTCGCTGGAATTGAATTTTCTCGATAAAAAAATTAGCCAAACAGAGCTTTTAGGATACTAGTCAGATTAGCCATCTTGTAGAACTATCTTTAAGGTTGTGGAAAAAATATCTTAATTTTTTTTGTATGCATACACTTTTTCACACATAAGCGACACAAGAAGACCTAAGCCAAAATGGAAAAACTATCTCCTCCCAGGTTTCATGTCGAAATTAGCTGAAATTTTGACACAAGTTGTGAAAATAGTAGGCCAAAAATAAACTTGACCAGTTTTTCCAATTTCGCTCTTATTTTTTTAAAATGTGGAAAAACCATCGTTTTTTGGCAATTATTCGTCGGAAAAACTGTCTTCTCCTAGGAAATTTTTTAAAATTCATTCGTTTTTTTTAAGCTAGCTCATACAAATACAAACAATAAACTCGAACACTTTTTGAGATTTCGACCTCAAACTCGAAATATGATTTTTTAAGGACCCACGAGAAAATTTTCGAAAAAAAAGTGCTTCGATTTGTTTGTAAGTAGGCTCAAAAGAAATCAACTAAAACACTCATCAGAAAGTTTGCTTACGCCAAGATGATATTTGGAGGTTTTAGTTGTTAAATTAAGGGCCTCGGTGCCTTAATTTGGTCGGTAGTACTCTTCGTTATCACCCCGGGTTATTTTGGAGCATGAAGGCCCCATAAAGCCAGCGACCAGTACGGTACTGGCAGTACCCCATTTAAGTTGCATAAAAAGCTAAAATAAAGTAATGTTTAGATAAAATTACCAAAAAAAAGTATAATTGACAAACGTCCTGACGGTTTCTCAAACGTCCTACGGTTCCTAAACGTCCTGACAGTTTCTCAAATTATTTATCAATTTTTCAGTTTTGTACATTTTACTATTTTTCCGACACTTTATTTTAAACTCTCGCAATTCCACTGCCCAACGTATAATTGCTCCCAAAAATCGTTTGATTCAAAATTGTCTGAATTTTTAATTTGTATATTTGTAATAAAAAGCATGTTTTTTGTCAAAAAATCTAAAATAAATTATGTTTTTTATATTTGATTATGTAAATCAATCGATCTGATTTTGTTAGAGCAAATTACCAAGAAGGTAATCCTAGTATTCATTTGCATTTTTTTTAAGTTAAATTCCAAGCGGTTCTCTTTTTATTTTATCCAGAGCGATATCAAGGCTATTACAATATGCCGGCTGGAGGGCGCATAGAACCAGATAGCGCTGGGAAACCCCGACCAAACCTTTTTTTTCTTGGTCGATTTAGTTACATGTATATACATTTTTTTCAGCCAAACTTTTTTGCTGGACACTACCCCCTTAATAGAGCGCCTCTGGTGGATATGCGACCGTGAGACTCTCACCGATGTTATTTTCGCGAGGGTCTTTCAAATGCTTGTCTCAATGTTGTTATATAAATAAATGAAAACTCGCTATTTTTCGGGTGTCGTATATATTTGAAGTATTTGGGCTGCAGATTTTAATTCGTAAAAACAGTAGCAGATAGAATCATGGAAAATGTTAGCACAAATAATAAGGAGATGGCACCATGGTAGTAAGGATTGTTTTTTAGCGATGACTTCTGACTGGTTCATTTGATTGGCGACGAGATAACTGGACACATTGTTCTGGGAACTGAGCCGCTGTTGAATCATTGAGAATACACGATTCCGTTGATAAAAATCGTAAAGCATTTGAAACTGCAGGACGGATATTCGGCAAACTAGATTAAGAGGGTAAAACCTTATTCGCAAATGAGAACCATAAAATACTTAAGTGGGTACTCAACGGTTTTTATCTCACGTTAGGAACACGATAAATGCACGAAATGACCTCAGGAACGCCACAAAATGCATTTCCGATCATATCTATAGCTCAAACTGAGCACAAATATCTTGTAAAGAATAAAAGAAAAAAAAATTGGTCTATCAAACTATTTTTCTTTCTAAGATAACTGAAATTGTTTAGTTATTAGTTTTCTTCAAAAAATAAGTAACAATGGTCGGATTCAGATCATCTTTTTTATTTTATTATTCACAAGATATTTGTGCTCAGTTTGACCTATCTAGGAATAAAATCGAATGATTTGTTTGCAAACGCCGAATTATATAAAAAAATTGCTAAAAATTTAGTAAAAAACAACCAGGAAGTCCGTAATTGATCATAAAAAAATCAAGAATTTCTTCAAAAATACATAAAGCTCAATTTTGATGAAAACTGCTAAAAATAAGTGAAAGTGATTAGCAGCTTTATTGTTCAGTTTTGCTTCAATTTGAGGATACTTTCGGTACAACCGGATAACAATTGCCAACTACTGTCGTGTGTGCCTATAAGGACTATGAAGTGACTCTACGAGTTAAAATAAACAAAAAAATTAGACTCACTGAGATTTGAACCCCTGAACTTTCGGTTTGAAACATCAATTACCAGTGAACTTGGAAAAAAACAAAAAAGTTTCCAATATTGAAAATGTAGTTAGCTTCACGGTGTAAAAAACCCGTTTGTGGATACATCATGGTTTCCGCGCTATGATGCCGAATGTCCGATGTTCCTTTAAAAAAATTACACAGCCAAAAACAGCATCTATTAAAATCGAAGTAGATAACAATTTTGCTTGAAATTTCAAAAGTCAAAAATGGGAACCGATTTTATAATTGCATCTGGTAGAGATTTTTTCAAAAAACGGTTCATAATGTCGGAACTTATTGCACATCTTTTGGCAGCATAAATTTTCGTAAAAATCACTTCCGCAGCGGAAGTTCCGCTTCCGGTGGTTCAACTTTACCGGTCAAAGATAGTCCAATGTTGAATCTTTAAACCAATTTTTTTTTGAAAAAAAAATAAAAAATTATTTCGTCTAAAAATGACCAGTGACAAATTCTCTACAAGATGCAATAATAAAATCCGTACCAATTTTTTACTTTTGAATTTTCTTATTTTAAATCGTCATTAACTTACTTGCAGTTATTTTGAACCCATTTAAGAGATGTTTGATTCAGTTTATTCATATCTGAGGCATTAACTGCTACTGTATAACTCTCAAATAAAGATTTTACCACCAAAGAAAATGGCCAAAATTTGAAATTATTCTCAGTCCTCTGGGCCACATAATCCGCAAATTCGCGGTGAATCTTGTCACATCGTGATTTTGACAACGGGATCCCGGTTTCGGGAAGTTGATCTTGAGCAGAACTGATTTGAGTTTGAAGGTTTTCGCATTCGCGACGAAGTAAATCAATTTCTTGACGCATGCGTTTTTTATCTATAGCTTTCTTTTTGGAGGATTCACAAAAAAATGTAAAATCAATTTGAATAATTTGTAATTTTTTTAGTTTTCTTAGCTCGTGACATGTTTTTGCAAACAAGTTTATGGGAGTTTGAAATATAAAAATTCGACATTTTTGTTGTTTCACTTTTTTCAAAGGCCTAGAAGGCAAACCTTGATTATTCAATTATATTGAAATATATCAAAGATTATACTTACGTGGCCCGTAGAACTTTGACGTCAGAGACCTCAAGAATCGCGTGATTTGATTGGTCAATACACAAGAGTCAATCCGTATTGACCAATCATATCACACGATTGTTTAGGTCTCTGACGTCAAAGTTCTGCAGAACACGTTAAAAAATCAAAGTTAAAAAATCGAATTCAGGAGCATTGGAGATGTGACAGCTCACATGTTTTCGACCATATTTTTGGCTGTGTTGAGTACCACGAATCACTAGAAGGGGCCAGATACTGAGTGGAATGGCCGAACAATACAGACAATTAAGATACACCTGTACGAATCACTTTTACAGCTCTTTCAACATATCCTACCTAATTGGTATGAAAGAAACGTCATAGAGTAAGGTTTAATGATGCAACTGCAGAAACCCAACGTTTAAAACAAAAAATACTCAAATCAAAACTGCAATAGTTTTGATTTGTAGCTGTATAAAGTCCACGTGTTAACTTTCGTAGACCGATTCTAGCCCACTGTTTGCCATCCAACACAATTATCGAATTTTCGTATTCTAAACATTAATGAACAAGATCAAGTTATTAAAGGTTATCGATAAACGTTGAACAGAGAATGAGCGTTTGTGGCGGTTTTTTTGTTTGAAAATTGTGTTATCTGTATTAAAGTACTTATCGTTTTGCAAAAAATTTGTTTAAAATACACGCAAAATTAAACCCTTTCCATCGTGATCAGAGAAAAATATTATAAGACTTTTTTCCCATACACCTAAGCCCCAAAATGATCACGTGAACCGATATAATTTAAGAGAATACAAGGTTGTGAGAAAATGATAGTAAACTGTTTTTTCCAAAATTCTTAAATCAAATTTTTGAAAAGCTGAAGAGGATCCCTTAGCAAATTGGGTAAGAACTTTTTTCGCCATCTCACACCACAAGTCCAAACAGCGATCACGTGACTCTCAATGAAGAAAAATAAGTTGGATAGAAAGTAAACAAATAGTGTCAAATTACGCCGAATTCTATTTTTGGGGCATAAACATAATTTGAGGCTTTTGAACATAACCATTATTACCCTTCTAGTTAACTTGCTCATCACACGTCTAGTAGGCATTCTTATTCGTGGTTAACGCAGAGAATGAGTGAAGCGATTTATCTTAGCTGAGGACATATTCAAACCTTTATGTTCATTGAATCTACTGCTCGTGCACTGAACTGTTATCGGACATTATTGTAAGGACGAGAGTAAAGGCTGAAAGACCGGGTGTTCTGAGCTTCATCCCCCATTGTTTTGTTATCGTATCTGAGACCTTTTCTAATACCCTTTACGGTACAATGGTTCCATTTTCTTGATTAATTCCAATTAATTTACGCGATTATTTTTTTCATTTTGGCAAAGACTTGTATCGTTATTGTTATGAAGTGTGAAAATTTGGCCTCGGTCTAGCCTAAGAGTCGAGTGTTCTTACCGAAGGTTCAAACCTTACCGAAAAGTTTAATTAGAATTAGAACTCAAGGTAGGCACGGAGCGCAAACGTAGGCGTGCAGTCATATGTCTTCTCTACATCACTGTCTCACCAAATTAAATATTTAACTTACAATCAATAATTTTCAGAGTCTTTAAAGAGAATTGTTGCAGATAAGCATATTATTTTGAGACACACTGCTCCAGAAAATCATTAGACCAGTTTATTATGAGGTAATTGCAAATATTACAATAAGGTTTATCTTCATCTTATTATTGCGCTTTTTTCTAGTCGAGTGACAGTAAATTTCGCAAGTTTTGATTTTCTTAATCCTCATTTAATGCCTTTAAAATTCGTTTTAAATTTTATTTTGTTATTTTATTTGTTATAGAAAATTGCCTGAATATTATTTTAAGCTATTGAAAAATGAATGTTGATAATAAACTTGGCCATCATGGCCGATTTAAACAGTGTGGCACCTCAGTTTTGGCTAGAATCGAGTCTGGGTACAGATTTTCATGTCTAAAGTCTACGAGTAATGATCTTTATGAGCAAGTGAAAGTTGGCCCTTAATCACAATTTCGAGGCCTACTATTTAAAATTGTTTTACTGCAACTTTGCGAAAATTTTTCAATTTCTCAGTCGCAAAAAATCGTTATTTGATAATGATTGTAATAAATCGAAAGCTTATCCAAAATATTTAGTTTTACAATAAAAAAAATGCCTTTATATTTTATCTCCAAAAAACAAGAATGATTCTTTAGGTCTCTGACGTCAAAGTTCTACGGGAGACGTAACTTACGTCACGTTAGTATAATCTTAGATATATTCGAAATCAGTAAAAAAACTACTAAAATCGATCCAAATAATTCATTATGATTAGTTCAAATTTCGACCAATGAGAATCTCGACGTCAATACACTTTTATTTTCACCAGAAAAAAAGCACAAAATATCAAATTGGTGTTCAAATATCGAGCTGGTTTGAAAGCGATAGACCCTAAAGAAGTGGGCAAATTTTTTACTTGCCGAAATTATATTTAAAAATTCAGCAAAAAGCTGTTTAGTAAATATTTAATGTAAATCCTATCCTTATTTATATGATCTCTGGCTTTAATGAGAATTCCAGCTTTTGATAATTTTGTTGGATTTGAAGATGTTTCTAGCAACATAGATTCCAAATGATCAAATCCTTTCTTCATCGTATGGCGCCTCTTGTGTTCAGCTGTCATTGGATAAACAGTTGCATCCTTTGGAGGAAAATTTTCTTCAATGCTGAATTTTTTAGTTAGCAATAAAATCAATTTTTTCGTAAAATTGTTTTTTTTCTTATTTTTGAAGAAATATCATCATATTTGCCAGAAAAAATAATAGGAAAAAAATTTGACGAACAAAATATTTCGAAAAATTTAGAAAAACACTCGAAAATATGAGCTGATATTTAAAAAAAATCTGTTAGGTTAACTCGCGTACGCTGGCATCCTAAAATAACCAAGCCGCCAGGATGGCTCTACGAAGCCAAGTAATGAATCGCCAATTATCTATGTTTTTTAATTCAACAGCCTTCTCGATTCGATTAATTTAGTTTTAATTCCGAAAATTCTCCAGAAAAGTCTCAGATTGTGAAGAGTGAACAGCATTTATTTGCAGAAATAAACTTTCATAATCATATTGTAGTCAATGCAAAAATAAAAACAATTAGAACATATTTTAGAAATTTGCATTGAAAATAATTAATATTTTCCGCCTACACATTTCTCTATACAATCCACTCAGAGAGCACCGACGTTTCACGCAAAAAATTCGTCATCTATTCAAATCATGTTAAAGGAGCCAATTAAAAAGTCGACGAAGAAAATTATCGATGAAAATGTTAGCCCCCATTATTTTGTGAAGATAATTGCTTCGTGCGAAGAAAAATCCCAGATTCCCAAAATTTTACACCCATAACCCCTTAATTCGACGAATTTTACCAAAACATTGTAAAGTTTGAATGAATTTTTTACCTCAAATCACTTCTGTTACTATTTCTTCTTGCTGATTGTTGACTGGTTGTTGGTGCCATAATTGGGTTTATATTTCTAGGTATAACATCCCGATGATCTTGTACAGAATTGAAACTATCAAGATTTCCATTTTGAATGCTTTTTGGTGTCAGATTTCTTGAAGTCAAATTTCTAGGAGTCATATTATTAATTTCATTTTGATAAATCTCAGCTGGTACGGGTATTTTTTCGTAATTTAAATTGCGATGTTTTTTAGATTGTTTTGGCGCTCGAGGTACATATTGCGTAGGTGGCGAGGCAGGTTTATCACCAGAATTTGTAAATATAACATTTTGGCCGTTCGTTCCTCGGATTTGGATATAAGAGCCGTCTTCAAGAGCCTGATTGAAGGTTCAAGAAATTTAAAATGGAATTTTGTAAAAAAAATAATTTTAGGAGTATTAATTTGAAAACGTTGATATTTCGATTTTTTTAAGACAAGCAGCTCAGAATTGTCACTAGAAGTAAAATTTAGCCAATTTTTCAAAATAATTATTACTGTTAGAGGACAAAAGGGTTTTCAGTATAAAAGTAAGCTAAAAAACATTTCCACAAAATTTTCATGCATTTTGGTATTGTAGCTTATTCCTTTATAATTAGTTACCACCAGGAAGTATCCGAAAATGCTGGATTTCAGGAAATATTTTTTTTTTTGAGAAATAATTATTTCTTTTACCGCCTCTAGAAATTTTTTTATTTTGTTTTGGGTAACTATTAAAAATCTGCCTCTCAATTTACTATCGTAGATAAATAATGTAAGGGGGTGACTATAGTATCATTTCACTCCTTAAATCGAAATTTTTTAAACCATTCCTGTAAAAGAACGACCTGTTTTCCATTTGGTAAAGTAACTTGTGCGGATTGATCAATCTGATCTAATCCGATCCCCTCAATTTCCTGAACTGGAACCGATTCTGAATTTATCCGATCAATTTCAACTTGTTCTGGAATATTTTGGGGCTCATAATTGGCTTGAATCAGTCGCTGGTCGGCTCCGGCTTGGTCGTTGGATAAGATCGGAATATTTATTTGAGGTTCGGGGATCGGTTCAAGCTCATTAGGCGAAATGAGATCTTCTCTTTTAGGGGTTGTACAAGCAGGGTTCTGAGGCTAAAATAAAATCAATATGTTTAATTGTGTTGGTAAATGTAATGACCCCACTTTTGCCCAAAATACTTTTAGGCCACTGTACTAAGTACTACAGAGTACTTCCAATTAAATGTTTTTCGAGAAAAAAAAGAACAGACATTTAACCCCATTGGCTCTTCGCCTCGCACAATAATACGCCTATGACGTCATTCCGTCTAGATTTTTCGGTTTAGTTTTAGGAGACCGTACTCTTTTATGAACACGCAAAAAATATCATGTTCGTGGATTTTTTAAATATTTTGATAATTTTACTTTGGGGTGTAAAAATAGCAAGAAATTGCTAGGGAACACTCAGAAAGCATAACCTCATTAAAAAAAAAATTTAAAAAGTTCGAAATTTTCATTCATCACCCAAGCTTTAATTTGATGGTACTTTTGACTAAATCCGACGACTTTATTTTCGAGTTTTCACGTCCGGTTTACTAAAATGCGATTCTCTAGAATTTAACAAAACATTTTAAAATTCTGCTTCATCAAAATAACAAAAACATATTTTTTCATCTTCTCCCAAATTTATACTGCATTCTGAAATGTAACCTAGGAGGAGATAGATTTTAATTTGCGAAAACCTTCAAATTAGGCGGTTTTTCGCAGTTCTAGAGAAAACTAGTTGGAAATTCAAAAATCCGCTTCATCAAATTACAACCATAAGTGTTTTCGTGGTTCATGTCAAGTTTGATTGAAATCGTATGCAAGCTCTAGGAGGAGATATATTTTTAAATTTTTATTTGGCGTTCTAGAATTCGCTGCATGGTGGTCACCAGGGTCGGCAAAAAATTATTCTGATTAAAAATGTTTGTAGATAAAGGATAGATCTACCAAATGGCTATTCTGAAAAGTTTCGGAGCAGTTTAGTATTCTGGTAAAGTGGAGTACAAAAGTACCATTTTGCGACCGCTACCCCCTTGAGGAGGTTGAAGGACCAACAAGTGAAACTATTGAAATTCGGACCCTACAAAAATCCGTTTTTAAATCGGACACTTCTTTGAGAAATTTCTTGGCCACCCTAGCAAACGAAGTATTTTTAATCACTTATTTGAAAAATAAAATACAAAAGCCCAGTTTTTACAAAATCATCGTAGTGATTATTTTTTGTAAAATATTATATTCGGTTCACTGTGTGATAATGATTATGTCTAAAACATCAAATACAAGCCAACAAAATAAATGGCCCTCGTGTTTCAAAATTTAAATTATAGCCATAATTTAGCCTGAAGGAACTACCTATACAGTAATAGGCATTATTTATATCTAAAAATTGAAAAATCAAAATAATAAACTCCAAAAAAAAATTGTGCGTACAATAAATAGTAGTCGGCACATTAACAAGGTCAAAAGGTAAAAGGGAATTTCACAACGGTCGAAAGTAGACCTTATCTTGTAATTTGATTCTGCTTTATCAAATTTCTGTAACAAAGAACAAACCGCTTTGAAGACATTTTCAGTTTCGATCATTTCACAATCTTCTGTATATTCGAACTCCAATCTTTTTTCAGTTTTCGGATCTTAAAAAATATATCGAATTTGAGTAATCTGGCCCCAAATCGCCTCAGGGATTTTAAAGGGGGGTTCATATTTGAAAGTTTATGTCTAATTACCGTTTGTATATCCATTGGATAATTGTGGTATAATTTGATCAAATGAGTAGTCTTCCGGGAAATTGATACCATCTGTATTAAAACCTAAATTTGCTCGGTTAATGATAATTCGATTGATCACGAGTTTTTTTCGAAAATATTTCCAGGGGACAAGTTTTGTGATTTAACATCAATGGAGCATATAATATGCTGCTTATTTCAAATATTTTTTGTGCTTTTTATATTTTTAAACATCTCTTTCAGAGATTAACTCGTAGTGTTACTTTTAAAAATACCTTAACGCTGAGAGTTAAGTTGGGTTAAAATGGCCATCCATATACTCAGAAAAAATCGAAGAAAAATTGGTCCGACTGGGAGCATTTTTACATTATCTCCAGTAGTGTAAAAATTCACTCACACCATCCCCTTAATAAGCGATAATATTCCTCAGAAAACCATGAATTTTTCATAATAACATAATATGTTACCTATAATAGGTAACAAATAAGTCAAGCCATGCCTATAAAATTTGACCTATGATTTAGAATATCTCATCGCCGTGATGGAGACTCCATCGCCTTCAAAACGATTATTTGAATGTGGAATTCCGAAGCAAAGCGTAGGTTTCAGAATACACACCTGAAAGTTAAAAGTTTCTAGATTGAAGCTCAATAACATCAAAAACTTACTAAAGTAAGCCGGCATTACGAAAATTATTTCGCAAGAAAGGAGTATAATTATTGCAAATAAAAATAAAGCCGCTTAGTGAGTATAGTGAACTCTCGCCCTGCTCCACTTGGAATTTTACACACCCCCCTAAAAAAACTACAGTTAAATTATTCATAATTTCCAACCACGCTTTTGAAAACTACATACCATAAAGTCAAAAAACTAGCTATAGGATTCCAGAGATCAGAACTAAGACTTTATGGTATAAAAGTAAAATTATTTATCATCTTGAGTCTTAGAAAAATCACCTACATGTATGAAAAATAAAACTTCGTATACACACCGAAATCCTGAAAACTGGCTTCCTCAGAATTTTTATTACATGTATCGTATTAACGTTATGATTTTTTCCAAATTTTGGAGAAAATCCAAAAAATAATAGAAAAAATATAATTTGAACTCTTTGACAAATTGTGATTTAAAATTCTGTGCCGCTATTATTCACAGGATGATCGCCCAATATCGCCGAAAAACATGTTGAGCCCATAAATGAGCTTAGGGTGCAAGGAGGTTAATATAGTTTTACTTACCGAATGCAGACATATCATATGTTGCTTCTGGCATTGCATGTGAATAAAGAGTATCACAAATATCTGAGAAAAAACCATCGTCAATAACCATTGCATCTTGAATATGCTGAACATTTTGTTCATACCTGTTAACTGAATGAATTCTATTAACGTTTCAAAATATTTGCATTTACATGGCCTTTTTATGACTAGACTCCAAAAAAGTGCCTTTATCCGTACGATTTTAGGCCAAAATAGATAAATCATCATCTATGAAACCACTACACACCCAAATTAACAAATTTACTTTACGGGAAAATAAAACGAGGAAAACTGGATAGCACTTTTCTGACATGATTTTTTTCGCGTTTTTCATTTTCATATTTTTATTGATGAAACGTTTCCTATTATTTCTGAAATTATTTTCTTTTCTTTTTTTATTTTGTTGTCTTCTTTTTAATTGCTCTGCTGCTCTTTTCCAGTAATATTGTCTCCATTGAATATACTCATCAACAACCGCTTGGTGGCGCTGTCGCCAATAAGCACCCTCTAATAGCGTCACCTAGTAAAAATTGATAAAAAATTTGATTTTTGACACAAAATATCATCATAAACCTGTAACACTCTCGAAATCACTTTAATTTTTCGTTAATAATGCTGTCAAATTTTGTCGAGTGGCTTGTAAGTTATTGGTGGAAAATGCAACACTTCTTAAATTCTAAAAAATTCAAAACGACACATGATTTAACCGGTTAGCAAATTTTAAGGTACAGTGAAGAAAACTCTGTATATTCAAGTTATCTTCTATGTTTTAGTTAATGCTATAAAGCAAAACTAATAGTTTTAAACTATGCTAAAACATGAAATTTTGGCTATTTTTCATGTTTTGATTTTCTTTAACCGTGTGAGCACAGGCCTATATATAGGCTCAAGCATACTAAAAAGTCATCTAAAACGGCCAAAAAAACATCGTAGAATTGTCTCGTTCAAATACATTATAAAAAGTTTTGCGCGGCGATTCCAAAAAAATTACTTCATTTTTTTTTTTGGGAATTTTTGATAAATGTTACGGGGGTTGATTTTTTTTCCAATCTTTTACTTCTAAAAAAACAAATGCGACCTATTAAGTCAATTAAAATTTGAAAATAGCCAGTTTTTAGGAAAGTGTTTTGTGCATGCTTGACACTTATTAACACAAAATTAATTGGTATATAGCATGACAGATATTTTTTTTCGAAAGTGAAATTTCAAAATTTTCAATTTAAGTAATCCACGAAATTTTTTTAATTATTTTAAAAATTAATTTTAGGAATTTGAAATTGTCCACAGAGTTACTTGATTACTATATCAACCTGGAAATAATATCAGAAGTGCAATTATCTGTTTTTATATGGAAAAAATTATTTTTTAATGAAAAATCGTGATTTTTTCATCAAAATTTTAGACCTATTTAAAAATAACCCTTGATTGATTATATATATAGATCAAATCGGACCAAACGATGACGTAGGCCAGATCCTTGTGCATCGATTCCAAAAGAAAATAATTTGTGAACACCACTGTTAGCTTGTATCACGTGATATGCTATACGTTTCCTTTCACACTGAATTTTCTAGAACTAAAAATCTAAATTCTAGAATTTAAAATGTCGGATGCAAAAATATAATGTTTCAACTTCCTTATGCAAAAAAATTGAAACTTCAACTACCTTGGGCTTTCTGTAATCAACATCGAAAGCAGAGCCTATATAGGCTATGGTGTCTTGGTGTAACTGTTTTTTTCTGTGCTCACAGAGGTTAAAGACGCAAAACTAAATAGTAAACGTATATTAAAATATGCATCTGCACTCCGTTTGCGGTCGGCAAGCCCGATTCAAATGATGCTAAACGCGTGAAGTTGATTGGCTGAGGTGAACTCTCTCTTGCGTTACCTTATAAATTTGAGCCAATAAGCCGCCTGCATCAATCTCGTCAAATTAAATATTTGAATCGGGCTTTCCGACCGCCTTCGGGATAAAAATCGATATATACAGCATGCGACATACTGTATAGACGTAGGTGTTTGCCAAATTTAAACGTTTTGATTGGCAGAGATTAGCTAGAGCAAAAACTAAGAATTTGAGCAAAAATGTGAAATGCTTATCAGCATGAAAAAATGTATCGAAACTTAGCCTAGAGCTAGGGCTCAAAATATCAAAAAAAATTATGACCAGCTACAAATTCTTTATATTTTCAAACTTGTATAGCGAAAGTTTCGCTGCGAAACCCCCTTTGACATCAAACGACTGACTTTTGAATATCTCTTTAACGAATTTATAGTAATTTGGTGTCGCTTTTTGATCTGCACATCATTTTTGAGTCATATTTATTGTATTTGATAAAATATTTAAAATCCCAAAATCCTTCACATTAACCCGAAGATGATTTAAAATAAAATCGAAACTAGTTGTTTTAAAAGAAGTCTTACTTGCAAAAATCAATATATTTCTACAAAAAATTAGGATTTTCCGTAATAAATTTGCCGAGATTTTTGTTTGTGTTCTTCTAAAGAAAAATCTCGGCGAATTTATTACGAAAAATCCTTATTTTTTGTAGAAACCACCGGACAGACTCAAAAATGATGTGCAGGTAAAAAAGCGACCCTAAATTACTATAAATTCGTTAAAGGAATATTTAGTGGACAGTTACATGCATTAAATTATTATTAGATTAGAAACACATATTATTTTTTCAAAAGTAAAATTCTTCTACCTTACAATTTTCAGGAACTATATCCTAAAATCAATTTTGAAAGATAAAAATCAAATTTTATAAGTACCTCTCTTTTAGAACTTCCATAATTAGAATCAAGTGGAGTGATGAATTGAATAAGTTTTTTCTTCGACGGTTTTCCATTATTCAAGTCTAAACATTTTTTCAAATAATTTTGACTCGGAAAATAATTTGAAATTTCATTTTGGCTAAACTTTTGAAATTTTTAAAAAACTATTTCTTTCAGTTTCAATTTTTGAGATCGAATTTTTGAGTTGCCTTATGATATATCGAGTACATGTACGATGCCCGAATTTAAATTTGGTTTTATTCTGGTGCAGAACTATTCCGGGACAAGAATCGCGTTATGTTACGTAATTTTCGATAATACTGAATGTAGATCATAGTCTACCCTGATTTATTTGTATTTCATTGGATCTCATGTGTGCGTAGGTGCTAAATTAGAGAATGTATTTTAGTTGAATTTAATATTATCAACAATTACGTAATCATCACGCGATTCGGGTTCCAAAATGATTTTTCATCAGAATAAAATAAGAAAAAAAATTGTAACTCTATATGAACTCGGGCATCGTAATCTACCATAAAGTAAATGTGATTTGGTGGTAAAATCGAGAGGTAATTTATAGGCAATATATTAATGAGGCGTATATTAAGAACTTAAGTATATCAAGAAACAAAAATTTTGAAACAGATTTTAGCACCAAAATTGTAAAAATAAGCATTTAAAATTGCAAATTTAATTTGTTAATGTTAGCCATAATTTTGCTTACATTCAATATGCCAGCATCTCCAAATAGCATTGTTAAGTCTGATCCGATCCTTCAACCGAATATTCATACAATTGAATTTTTTCCATCTGGGAGTTGTAACACCATTTCTGAACGTTATATCGTTAAATCTCGATACTTTACGAAAAGTTTTAAGACCTGACTTAATCTCGCCAGACGACTACTTTTTCAAAAAAGTAGTTTTTTCGATCATTTTTTTTCTTTCATGTGATTGAAATTTCATACAGGCATTTAATATTTACAATATCTAAAATCCGGGAAGAATTTAAATCCATTTTGAGTAAATCAAGCCGAAATTTTAGTATCATTTACTAAAAATGGGCGTTCTTCACGGATTTGAGACATTTGTCGGCCCTCCACTGGAGTGGTTGTCTGGACGTGAAACCCACATTAGTCTACAAATGAAATATCGAAGATTACTAGTATACTTTGACGTTTGTTTCAAACGTGAAGTCATAAGTTCAGTTTTTCTATTTAATTTTGGCCATCCAGAGTCTGGATTCCAGACTGAAGTTTCATCAAAATCACGATGTTGCCCGAAAATATCAAAACGGTCCGAGCTTTATTTCGAAAAACTTTTTTCACAAAACGAGAGAAATTATTACATCACGTTTGAAACGATCGTCAAAGTATAATCTACGATATAACCGCACATAAAAGATATAAACAATTGTATTTGTCTCATGCTATAAAGTATTAAAGGCACCATATTCCTTTTACCAACGGATCTCCATCTCAAAACGTTTACTATCTCTATATTGTCTTGAGTATGAATTATAGGCAAGGGTGCTTGATATGGGACCGCTAAATTTGATCGGTGAATCACTCAAGCAATCACTTAGACATTCACTTAGACAACATTAGTGGGATTCGAAGTCGAGCTATAGAGATAGTAAACGTTTTTGAGATGGAGTTCCGTTGGTAAAAGGATATATTCCCATTTGAAAAATTCTATGTAACGTAACGTTACTAACGTTCTCTAAATGAGAAGCACTCGCCCGGGATTTAGGCAACGTTACATAAATAAAAAGTGAAAAATATCAATTCCGTAGTTTTTTGAGACAAAAGTCACTTTTATTTGAAAACATTTTCATGAACTTTAATATATCAATCCATGGTGCCCTTGATTGAATAATTGACTGTCAACGTTTTAAACAAATACAAATTTTATGGTTCTGGGCGTATTTTTTGGTTTTAAAATAGTCAGCACCGCTAAAATTAAAACTACACTTCAAGCATTTATTTCACTTTTGCATAACATGAACATATACATTGATTTTAGCAATTTTCAGCGGCGAAAAAAAAACAAAATTTGATAATGAACATATAATCAAATATACATATTTGAAATCACGAACAAAAACTGAATCTTAAAATAGATTGAAATCCTTGATTCTGATTGGTTTAAATTTCAATCAATCAAAATCGGGCAGAAATTTTAAAATTCTCGAAAACTGCAGTATTACATAATTAAGTTAACGTTATAAATTGGTAAAGCGTCCTTCTTAGCCTCAAAAATCATAAGATACAAGAAGCGAAAAACTGTTTCACAGTAACTTATAGAATCGCGGCGAGATTACGCTGACAAGGGGACCTGAGTCAGGTCACCTGACTATTTCTTAAAAGTTTTGTATAAAAAACATACTTGTAAGCTTCATTCATACAGGCAAAGAGTCGGTGTAAAGAATTGTCAATTTGAACTGGAGTTCGCCCATCTCGTAACGGTGTCTAAAATAATTTCATAAATAATTAAGAAAATTGGCAAAAATTCATTCGCAGAATTTGCGCAATTTACTTTGCGTACTAAATCGGGGTCAAAAGAGAACACGAATCTGAAGGCTAGGCGGATAGTTAATTACTTAAGTAGTTTTTTTAAGGAACCACTCAACGGAGCAATTTTATTAGGTTGATTCAACATCCAGTTCACAGGATATAAACCGGAATGCAGTTTTTTGGTAGGTGTGAATCTCAATGAACCCATTTTTTTTAAATCAGCCGGAAAATTAAATTTTTATGTTTGTTCATTCTTATATCAAGATTGTCTACACATTTACTGGGTAGTAATAAAAAAAAACTTTGGTCGCTACGAGTTAAGATCGATGGTATTGTTGGCGCGAAATGTTTCGCGTCAAAATCAACATATTCTTGTCAGATATATGAGCAGTTGGCGTAGTGGTTAACGCGACTCGATCATGATCTCGTTACCTGGGTTCGATTCCCAGACTTCTTAAACTTTTCGATGGTAGATCCCTCGATGGTAAAAACCCGGATGAACAAATTAAGGTGAAATTTCTTCGTTTGGTTCTTTCTGAAATGGTATACCATCGATCCAAATATGTAAATTTTGAAAATAATTAATCGATTGAATATAAATTTGAATAGGTCCTATACATTGGTATGGAAATGAAAAGACTTTTTTTATTTATTTGAAAATCAATGAAACCCACACATTTTTCAGAATTTAGCAGGAAAAAAATTAAAATAGGGGGAGGCCCTTCATCGCCGTCCAAATATCGCCGAATTTGTAAATATATCGCCTAATTAAAAAAAAACTTTCGACGATATTGGGCCTTCCCTGTATTAGCAAATTTTTTGGAAATATTTAATTTTTTTTCGATCTGATGGAAAGAGATGATGGTGATATTTTCGAAAAATAATAATAATAAATAATAATTTGGGTATAAAATTTTTGTGACCTGATAACCCGATTTGATCACAATTACGGAAATGATACTTTGAAAACGATGTCACGAAAAGTTCATTTGTTACAGTTCCAATTATTTTGACGACGTTGCTCAAATATAAGGAAGTTGACAGATACTAAGTAAATAAATTTTAGTATGTACACGGGGCGTTTTTAATATTTTAACCGTAGCAGACACGTACCTTAGGCCACTCCCAAAGCTCAACTTTGAAGTTTAAATAAAACTCAAAGTAGCTTAAGGGGGTTGTATAGGCAGTCCATATCTATTGAACTGGAAGTGCTGTCAACTTAATTTCACGATTTCTGATCTCAACGTGCCCTGTTTAGTTATATGAATTTTAAAAATTGTGAAACAAACTCAAAATTATCCAAAAAAATATTGAAATTTTTTCTAAGTGTCTAAAGTGAGAAAATGTTTTTTGCTCCTGCGCGAGAGGTATATAATTTGGCCATAGTTTATAATCCAGTTTCCAGAAACATGATAGTTGCAAATCTTTTGATACTACTGAAAATTAGATACGAAGACCTTGTGCTCAGAAAATAATTTTCAAACTGTGATCCTGGGAGTTAAGGCCAGAAATTTCAACGTCGGGCGATACAATTTTTTTTTAAATTGCCTCGAAAATGTTCTGTATGCTGCATACAGTATGCATAAAAATGAATTTATTAATACAACGAAAAAAAATACGACTTTTAGTGGCAAAAATGGCCAAAAACGACACTTTTCGTTATTTTTGAAGCACTTTGAGGGTGAAAATGAGAAAATCGACGATACCAGTTTTTTTGTTATAAAAATATACATTTTCTGTGAGAAAATCAAATTTTTTTAAAATAAGGCGAAAAAAAATACGACTTTCAAAAAAATTTTTTGCTCGCGGTCAACTTTACCGGTTGGTCAAACATGCTTTGAAAAAAGTTAGGAGTGAAATGTGTTCCAGAGATTACGAACTACTATTCCTGAGATTTTTATGAAGGAATAAAAAGTTATGAGCCTTCAAAAAAGCTTTTCCAATACAACCCCCTTAAATTTATCTTTAATTTTTAATTGTAGAATCAAATGTTTGACAAAAAAAGTGATTCGTTACAAAAAATAATTCTCAAACTGTGATCCTGGGAGTTAACGGAAAAATTCTCCAGTCTTTATCAGAGATTTTATTTCTCACTTATATTTTATTTGAAAAAATGAATGGCTTTCAGTAGAACAGGAAAATTCGATAATTTTGCATCTGAGAAACTTAATTGTGTTTTCCGATGGGTTATATTTACGACCATATTTAAAATAAATTTCAAAATATTTTAAAAAAACTAAAATAGGGTTTTTATGAAATTTCACTTACAAAGAAAAAATTTTTCGGCTAAATATTCAAAAAAGTATTTATTTTTTCAAAAGTGCACTTATAAAACTTTTTCCGTTAAACTGACAATTTACAAATTTTAATTCAACGAATGATTTAAAATATATTTTTTCATAAGTAAATAATCGAAAATTTTCTTGATTTAATCAATCCTACCTAATATCTGAAAGCAACAACCTGAAAAATGATTAGTAAAATTTTTCAAATGACATTGAAAACCTTTATAATTTGCCTGGATGAAATGTTCTAATGATTATTATTTATATCGTTTTTGCCTTGTTTTAGGTATGCTGGAGCAACTAAAATGGCTCGATGCCTCCGAGGGTTAAATAAACCTCGTGATTAATAAATAAGTGATGTCATTTCACCTCAACAAACACATATCAAAATTTTCCCTCATAAAAATTTTAGGGTCAATAATGTAAAACCTATTTTCTGACCCTGGCATGGCCTAGGGTTGTTTCGTAAGTTTTAAAAAACTAAAGCTGCCGAAATTGGGCGTACTATTTTATGCGAATTACGTAATATTTCCACGTGATACAAAGCCGTAATATTTCTCCTCGTACATTTACTACTTACAATTCCTCCATTTGGGTCATCATGTGCATTGGAAATCATAAAATGTCCCGAATGAATGACATTTGGTCTTTTCTGACCCACATTCTTTGACATTTTCCACGTGCTCCTTGTGCATATATCGATAAAGGTCCTCTATCTCTCTAAATGTTCTTCCAGTAGAGGTTTTGGGTCCTCCGGGTAAAAATTTGGTTGTTGAGTGACTTGCACGCAGCCCGTGAATGATCTCCATTTCGCCTCTCAACTATTTCACAAATTAACAACTGACGCCTACTCGAAGAAGCCGCCCACGCACCTTTGGCCGCGACACGTGACTACCCAGACCGACAGCACGAAGAGAAACTAAACGCATGATAGACAACGCCCACGCACAAATACAATCATTGGTCCAACTATGCTGCAGCGCTGAACATGCGTGAACACATTTACAGCACAAAATGTACTATAATTAGGTTACAGACCGGGAGAACTAAAGGCCCAAGTAAAAACAATATAAATATGCAATTATACTTTTAAATTAAATCAGTACTAAAAATGTATAAAAATTAAAAAAATAAAATTGAGCTTAGCTAGTGGTAGTATAGTATCTAGTGGCCAGAAAGTAGGTTTCAAATTTTTTTTTGTTTTTGGCTCTTTGGTGGTTTTTTAAGTTAGTTTGGAATCCGAAATTCGGATGATCAATATTTATTTAATTATAAAATCTTTGTTGAAGTTTTATGGACTGAAAATTGTACGATTTTTGGATTTTCGTCCCAGAGGCCAATAATTAAGTCGAATTTGCCAAGAAATTGCGTTTTTGATGTTTACTTGGTGTAAATGTCATTTTCGGAATATAAGAACCTCACAGCGTCAAAAGTAAGAAATTTTAAAAGTCAAAAATTAGGTACCGATTTTATTGTCTGATCTTGTGTGGTTATGGCAGTATTTGTATTTTTAATTTCAGTCTAAATGGCGACAAATTGACAAAAAAGGGCGCGAAATCTACAATTTTGAACACAAAAGTGATAATTAAATAATATGGATGCTGTCAAAGATTCCTTGGGTATGATTTGCTGGAAACGATATGTGCAACTACAATCTGATTTCAAACATTAATGGTGCTAAAAATCAAAACATAATACAGGAGAGTGCGTTTAAACGGACAGTTTGGTAGAACGGGTTTGCGTGAAAAAGTCCTACTATCGTGCGTTTAAAATTTAAACTTTAAATGGGCATTTGAGCTATTCAAAATGTTCGTTACGTTTAAAAAGGCTGATTTGAAATGTCAAAATGCCCGTTTCAACGCACGATATCATGTATTCAAAATCAGACCATATATGTTATAATTTTGACATTGAATGTTGCTGAAACATAAATTTATGAGGTTTATCACACCAATTATTTTTTTATAGTCACGCTTATTTTTTTGAAAAAAATGTAAATAAAAAATAATAGCGCCATAAAAAAGTAGCTGGTGTAAACATTTGATTTGTGAATTATTCTTGATTTTATTCAGGTTTCGAGTTTTACAGAAATGATTGAAAAAATAAAATTTCGAATAGAAATAAAAACAGAGTTTAACACCAGAGGGTGATAGTGAATACAGTGGGTCAGCCGTAAGTACGAAAAGTTAGCTCATTACAAAATGCGTACTTACTCTGCATCTGCATACTTACGCTGTATTTTGACAAAAATGCCATATATTTTTTTGCATGTAGACTTTTGAAGAAAAAAAGGTACAATTTTGAAACGTGGGTATGCGTACTAACGGAGGACCCTACTGTCATAAAAACAATGAAAATTTAATTTGAACTCTCCAAATGACGGCGGTAAATATTTGGTTGTTGAGTAAAATTGATTTTTGTAACCTTATGAAGGTTAACATATTTTGAAAAATTAGATTTGATGGATGCTCTAGCTTCTAGAACCCAATTTTCAATAAATAAAAATATGAATACGAAATTTGGTTTTGGCGAATCAGCAATCGGAATTAATTCTCTGATCACTGATTGGTCAAAAACAAAAATTTTATATCGCATTTTAGGCACGCATGAGATTATTTGATGAAATATTTTTTTGTTAAATACAGTAGTTATCCAGTTTTTGTATTATTTTTGTTCATAATATCTTTGACGGTGAATTTGTGTGTTCGACTCCCAAATCCAAAGGCGACATCTGTCCGATCGTCAAGTTCATTATTATGGATCGAGTCTAAATTTTTTTAATTTAGTCCGGAAATTTTGAAAATCGAAAAAAATGCGTAGGTTTTTACCGACAACGCACAATTACACCAAAACGTCCACTCAAGGGCGCGAGTAAATAACACGGGTCATCTTTTCCACAGTACCTGTTTTATGGAGAAGCAAGTTTTTTGTAGAAATTGTTTTCATAAAATTTTTATACTACAGACTTTTTATACTGTAGATAGGTAGTTTTTAATTTAGTTCATCGACTAGAAAAGCCGTGATGATAACCCATATTTTTAATTTGAAACTCCGTATCTTGTCGTTGGTATCATTTTCGATATCAGGAGATATAATTAGTTTTTAATTGAGAAAGGGCGTGATCAACGATGAAAACACTCCCACTTTTTCACATGATGATGTTACTCGAACTTTCAATGACGAAAATCACACCGATATCGGCCAACAAATTTCGAATATATCAGCACATTCACATGGAGCTCCTTACCGAGAAAGGTATATGTTTAGCAAGAACTAATTTTTTTTTCATTTTTATGCTATTATAAAATTAAAAATTTTTTCCACTTAAACTTTGTCCGTTTTCCAGTACAAAAAACTTTGAATTATTTTTTCATGTTTGTTTATCAAAAATAGCCCGGCTCTACAAAACGACTCTTTTTTATTTTGAACTTTAAAAAATCGAAAAAAATTGAGATATTTGAATTCTTATTGTTTGAACAATTAGGCATTTGTCTTATAATTTTTTAAAGTTTCGTGTGATACTCATGTAAGGTCACTTACGGTAATTTGAAAATCTCGCATTTTGAAAAAAATTCGGAAAATATTTTCAAAAATTAATCTTACTTTTTTGTGCACAAAATCATTAAGATTGACATCCTAGATTTTTTTCATCTCTCTTAAGAGACTGAAGTCTCTTTTTTGGCATCCACGGGTGACATGTCATGACATCCTACTAATCAGAGAAAATTTCCCTAATTATGTGTTGAAAATTTTTTCTTATGCCGTAATATTGAGAATATTCTCTGAGAAAAAAAAAGTCGTTTTGTGCACTTGAGGATCGTAATCGATATATTGACGACTATGAGATTAAAGTGAATTAAAATAAATCGCCTAACAATAACTTTACAGTGGAGCGATTTGTGGTAACTGGGGCGAGTTGTGATAATTACTAGTATCCCACTGTATAAAACATAAATTACCTTGAATTTTGAAATTTGTTCGTGTTAAATCTCTTTTCGTATCGTCAAATATTCTGTATATTAGTCTTTGTTGAGCTTTATTAAACTTTTGAAATTCTGCGGTCATTTCTCCTTTATATTTAATTGGTTTGATTTCGTCAAAATATTCGTCTTCGTTATCAGAAGGTTCAAAATCATCTAACGAAAAATCTTCAACCTTCCCCAAAACCGCATTTAGGTTGTGAATCTGAAATTTATATATTTTTGAAGAAATTTTGATAATTTAAAATGATTTGAACTTGAATTTTGAAAAAAGACCAAAATTTTCATTATTTTCTGTTCAATTTTTTCTTTAATTATTTTCTTGGGATTAACGAGAGAAAATATAAAGAGTGGCCAAATATTTTATAATTTTTTGTAAAAATCTTTTTTGGTAAAAATTTTCCACATTTCTTGTACAAAAAAGAATGCTCATTTTAACTTTTTGCGTACGAGATACTAGTAGATCTCCATATTTTGTTTGAAAGCTCTTGTTTATACTCTTTACCTTTTTTATTATTTTATAATATTTGCAACAAAAACACGATGAACGAGAAATCTATCACAGCCTTTTTCTATCTAGTCTAGAAAGTCTACTTAATTCAAAATAAATATTTAATTCATATTTGCCAAATCGTAAAGTCGTTGCAACCACCGAATTCGATTTGTTTAGTTCATTTCATTCACAAAAATATTTCTTTGATGTGCTTAAAATTCAAATTTTTTGGAAATTTAAAAACCAAGATAAAATAGGGTTCTATAAAAAATCGAACCAGGTTGGTAAATTTTCAATATATAAAAATATACATCAATGTATATACATTGATATTTCAAAATATAACGGCTGAGAACTATTGTTATATTTAACTAATGGCAACCTTTACCAACTTCTTCTTCTCTTCCTAATATTTTGGCTATATGATCCACAAAATTAGTTCTTGCTGAATTTTAGCATTAAGATTATTCATTAATTCTTCTTAGCAAATCGATCAAAATTTGAATTTTGCGTTTTTCCAAATTGAAGGGTTCAAATTGTGATTAAAGATTTTTATTTTTTCTTTGAAAATTTCAGGTCTATGTGTGAAGGTGACGGTTTCAATGAAAATTTGTAAAAAAGTTAAATTCAGTATATTTTGAACCCGAACGCAAGGTTTTCGTTTGTCTATCTTGTCTCGCAGACAAATGAACTTTATGAAGAACTCTGAAATTTTTGGAAACTTCTCTTTCGTGAAGATATTTGACGCATTCAATTGCATTACCATTCCATACAAAACCAGAAATGGCACAACGTGAACGAGCAGATTTATTTAGAGGAAGGAGTCGAACATTACTAAAATTGAAAATAAAAACTCATTTTTCATCATTTTTTATAGAAACTTAAATATCTTCTCAAAATATTTTTAGGGTTATAATTTATAACTTATAAACTGTCTTAGAATACAACACTTTGACCAAAAACAGGCACTTCAAAATAGAGGTAATACAGTATATCGAAAATCCTGCCTATGCGTCGAATTTTATCACTATGTCACAAGAACTGAAAGTGACCAATGAAATCACAGGATTCTCGAAAATCCTGTGATTTCATTGGTCACTTTCTCTTTTTGTGACGTAGTGATAAAATTTGTCGCATAGGCAGGATTTTTGATATTCTAAGGTAGGAACGGCAAAATAAATTTTTCTTGACAAAGAAAATTTATACATATGTATATATTAGCGATAGTACTATAGTTTATTGTAGAGAATTACAAACCAATTATTATTATTTTGGTTTATTCGCATTCACAGGGTATTGAATAACTTTGGAAATATTTTTTTTAAATCACTTGCAAACCTGTCAAAAACTAAAACCCGTATTTGAAATTGCCTTAAAATTTTGGAAGAAAACTATATCTCGCTTTTCAAAAATCAGCATTTTCGAAAATTTTAAGCTTGAAGTTTTTCTTGAAATTGAATTCGAAAAAATAAAAAAGTCATGCTTGAAATTTTAGAAAAGTGCTGATTTTTGAAAAGTAAAATGCATGCACAAAACACTTTCCCAAAAACTGGTTAATCTCACTTTTGTATTTAATGTTTTACTTCCAGAAAAATTATTTCGGAACTAGATATCAAATACAAAAGTGAGATTAACCAGTTTTTGGGAAAGTGTTTTGTGCATGCATTTTACTCAAGTAAAAATCAAGGCAAAAAATCAAGGCCAACGCAAAAATCAGCACTTTTCTAAAGCGAAAAATCCTAAAAAATATATTCCCCTTAATATACAAATAAAAATTAAACTATATTTATGGAACCACAGAAAAATTCTTCAAAATGTATTTGAAAGAAAGGATACTTTTTTTCTCTTTTTGAATGGTTTTTGGTATGTTTCAGCCAATTGATTGGCTCTGTGCTCACAAGGGTTAATGCGAACGCTTCTAAGGCTTTTCCTGAAAAATTCTCATCAAGGTTAAAAGAGTTCAAAATACTGTACCTTAACTCTCCCCATTCTCGGAGAATATTTCTGATTTCTTTCTTGAGCTCTATTTCTGATAAAGGTGAATTATTTGGAATTCCAGAAACAAAAACTTCACAAGATTTTCTCTGCCATTCTAATTGGTTCATTCTAAAATTACAAAAAATAAGGAGACGATATGATTATAAACGGATAGATGAAGAGCAATATTTGCCTAAGTTGAGTTGGCAGTGTTTTATTTATATTATAGCGTAATGTTGGTATACAAGACTTCTGATGAGGAAATACTCTTCTGAAAGGGATCCTTCGATTTGAACTTGACCATTTTGGGATCTTTTAATTGCAATACAACCGTTGCATACCAAATTACCGCCAATAAATTCGGCTTGAATATCGTGCTTCCGTAAATTTAATTTCAGTTCCGAAAGCTAAAAAAAATCATTAAATAAAAAAAAAATCCCTATTTTGAGAAAAAATATTATTGTCGTGATTGTTAAGATTATGTTTGGTTTAACCAAAAAATTGAAAATATTTATACCACCTTTACATTATTATGGTTTTTGAAAATGAAATAATCTTCAAAAAATTGGTCGTTTTGCCAATCGGCCATAGTGTCCTTATTTCTAAAGAATGATTTAAAAAAATTTCTCCCATATTGTCTCAATACAGGGACAAACAAAATAAAAAAATGTTGGCTTTGAACATATTTTGTCCATATTGTCCTTCTAGAGACGCAGACCACAGTATTTAAAATAGTAAATCGCGTGAAAATATTTTTTTAGATTAATTTAAAGTCAAAATGACCTTTGAGATAAATCGGACCTATGATATTTTTGATTATATAATAACTTTTTACAGGGGGGGGCAATATCGCCGAAAGTTTTTTGCCAAAAATTTTCGGCGATATTTGCACATTCGGTTCTTTTCACCGGAAATTATTGATTACTCGAAAACCACTTTAACGTTTTTCACGAAATTAACATTCCAAAAGAATTAAAAAAAAACTTGACAGCCAAATTTTAATCATTATTTTAAATCTTATCTACTGTATTTTAATTTGTTTTAAATTTCACCTTTGTATCATTGATGAATATGGTTTCATGATTATCTAAATGATCAGATTGAATTGGTTCTAAAGTTGGAATATCATCTTCCATTTTATCGACTTCCATTGGTTCATCTTCTTCGTCTAGATCAAGTCGACCTCCGAAGTAATCAATTCGACCTTTAACCCAGGCCACTTCAATTTCGCGCATTCCAACCTAAAATTTTCGAAATTAAATTTGAAAATTATAACGAATTTTTATCATCTCAAATTTAAAAAAAATGTTAAGGTTGTTAATGTTTTTCAAAATGAAGAATTAACCAAAACTACGCGTTTTTAAAATCATTGTTTTCTACTTTATAAGTCTGCTTTTGTAAAAACACTCAAACAAGCTTGATTACTTTCGATGGGGCTGAATTAAGGTTCAATTTATTTATTATATTTTATTATTAAGTTTCGGCGAAATTTGGATGCAACCAGCGAATTTACTAATTGATCGAATTTGTTTTTACGTCAAAATGGAAATTTTAAAATCTTCAAGAAAATCAAAATAAACAAAATTTTAACAGATCGACAAAAATTTATTTTGTCATGGAATGAATTAAAAATCGAATTCGTTGGTTGCACATCAGAATTTTCCAAATTTACAAAAATAAATATTTTTTAATTATAAATAAAAAGAGCATCAATGGATTTCCACGTCACCGTGTTCTGGCTGCAAAAATAGGAATCAGATAATTTTTTTCAGTAATTTTCGACTCTAAAATGCCATTTTGTCCGCTTAGACCGAGTTTTGCTAAAATTGCCTTAAAAAATAAAAAATGGCGCTAAAGAGCTTAAAATTCAAGCATAAACAAGAGCACTCAAACAAAACGTGGCCATCTATGGAAAAGGTTAAAGTTGGCATTTTCGATTTTTTAGCCGATGTTTTCAGAAAAAAAATAATTTTTAAACAATAAATGTGAAAATTACCTTGACGAAGTTGAGATTACTCAAAAGTGAATCCTTGAGTTTTAATTGATAAATATGCCTTTCTTTAGTAGCGTCAATAATTTCATTGAGTTTTGGAGAATAAACGTTTTTAATCGATTGAATTTTATTTTTCAGATTTTTGATATAATTGTCTACCAGCGTCGACTTTGCTCTGACGAGAATTAGCTCAACGGGTTGAATTGTTCCTAAAAGTTGTGCCTGTGATTCACCATCAATTCGACCTTCATAGTCGATAAATGCAACAGAACATCGGATTGAAACCAATTCGCGCGTTTTGATACATTTTGTGGGAACTTTCTCCTCAAGGATTTCAGGCTCCGCGGGTTTATCGACAACAGCGGGACCAAATGTCACCGATTGACTATTTAAGGGTTTTATTTAGCTGAGATTTTGCCATGTTGTGCTTAGGTATTAGTGTCATATCGATTACGCGACTTCCTGGTCGTTATTTGCTAGATTTTTGAGGCCAAAATTTTTTAAATAATTCGGCTTTTGACAACAACTCATCCGATTATATTCTTAGATAGCTCAAACTGAGCACAAATATCTTGTTAATAATAAAAAAAAATGGTCTATCGGACCCAATTTATTTTATCCCTTTTTTCTGAGATTTCTGAATTTTTTTATTTATTAGTTTTTCTTAAAAAAATTGGAAGCAATGGTCGGATTTGGACAAATTTTTATATTCACAAGATATTTGAGCTCAGTCTGAGCTATCTAAGAATCTAATCGGATAAGTTGTTTTCAAAAGCCGAATTATTAAAAAAATTTGGCCAAAAATCTAGCAAATAACGACCAGGAAGTCGCGTTATCGATATATTGTCCTTATTTTCAGAATATTTTTGGAATTTTCAGAAGCCATTTATCAATACTAAAAATAATTTTGAGCCAAAAATAATAAAGAGTTTTTTTGGCTACTCTCCTTAAATTTTCAAAAAATGGAATATTGTCCGTTCTCGGCCATATTATCATTATAGAGAGACACACCAAAATAAAAAGGTTTTGGCCATATTTTTTTCATATTCGAAACGTGTCCTTATGGTCATTTATCAAATAATTTTTTCAATCAATTTTAGGCGACTAAAAAATCATTGACAATTTCAAAATGTTAGATGTCCACCAAGAGTGAGTTTGCACGCTTAATCGACTTTCGATACAAAAGGATATGCAAATAAAGTTATTTAAAAATTAAAAGGCCTGTACATTATAAACAGTATATAGATGATTCAAAAATATTTTTTGGTATCTTTTACCGGAAAATATTAATTTTTGTAAAAAAATACTCAGATGGAACGAACAACCCACTCCACTATAGTAGTTACAGCGTTCACCAGGATTTAATTATGAAAAAGCTTCGTCCTAGTAACGGACTTTACTCTAGAATTGTAACCCGTTTACCTATTTGCTAAATTTGAAAGTGATAAATTTTCTCCTTCATTTGTTTCATTAGTTCTATAATCATCAACACAAATAAGTTCTCCGTAATCGTCCCATTTCATTCTATTTTCGTTAAAGGGAAACATGGGAAATGCTTTTCGAGCTTTTTTAAAGAATCCACCTTCCTTATTACTTGTTTGGTGAGATATCATAATATCATGCTGTGAAATTCCTTTTCGCCCAACTCCACTTTCTTCTAAAATTTTTAATTTAGATCATTAATTTTGAACAAAAAATTCTACTGTCGTATTGTCAAAGCGGACGTTTTTGAAAATTTCAAAACGTCCGCTTAGACGCACAAAAAAAACGTCCGCTTAGACGCACGAAAATTTTAAATTTGAAAAAATGCGTAGGTTTTCGCCAAAAAAAAACGCAAAAAAGACACTAAAACGTCCGCTTAGCGCACGTCCGCTTGACAAATACGACAGTTAGAATGGTATCCAATTTGCCCCAAAGTCATTTTGTAATTTGACCATTCGTCACATAAAAATATGACTCCTAAAATTTGTCTCTGGAAAATTAAATATCAGTGCTGGTGAAATATTATACTGGCGCGTTTTCTCTAAAGTGCAGAAATGACCATAACTTGTCTCAACCCACAAATTTTTTGTTTTGACTGTAATGGTTTTTGTCTATTTTCATTTGATAAATTTTTTGGTTATAATTTCATAATCCCAATTAAATTCGGATTATCCTGATAAAACAATTTGTAATTTTTTTTTGACGAAAAATATAAAAATTTGACGACAAAACTTAAGTTGGTATGGTTTTTTAAGGACCCTACAATTCACCGGTAAGAAAGTTCGCAACTGGTATGTTACATACCGTATGTATTACATTTTATTGTAAAATCCGAAATATCTCACAGGTTTGAGGGTCCTGAAAAAACCAGACCTTTTTTTTATAAAATTTTGCACAAAAGGTATAAAAAATTTGAGGAAAAATATTTTTCTTTTCTGGCGTGTTTTTATACCTTCCTTAATTTCGATATTACTAACCATTATCGCTTTCATCTGAAGAATCTTCTTCTTTAATTACACTTTCTTTTTTCATTAATTTTTGTTTCTTTTCATGTTCGTCTAATTCAGCTCCTTGCAAATTAACCCGTTTTTTCATTTCTAGGGTTATTGATGTCATTTCTGGATTCTCAACAAGTTTTCTTGCCAAAGATACAGGCGTGGCTCTGCTGGTTAAAATAATAGCATTTTTAGGGTGGTTTGCCATATAAACGAATAATTCTCGGCTAAATCCAGAATCCAAATCGACCGGAGTGGCTAAAATAACTTTTGGATCTGGAATTCGGTTCACTTCTGAGACTGTTTGGCAAAGTTTCACATGCTTAAATTCAAAGGGATTTTCACGCTTTTGCATAAAGGGCTGGATTACTTTGTCGCTCATCCATTCGATCATTCCCTTTTAAAAGATTATTAAAATTATTTTTGAAGACAAATTTGGTTAACCAACTGGTTAAAACAAAATTGAAATTTCGTAATTTTTTCAAATCGAGCTCAGGAGCGCCCCTAGGCAAAAAATGAGTCAATAGCGATATAGCCTTGGCATAATATGCCAGGTTTATGATGCGCATCAAGAGAACCTTGCGCGTAGAGATGCCGCTATAGTAATTTCGTCTTCTTAGTCTGTATTTTTATTGATTTTTTTATTTGAAAATTTGCCCGAAGCTCATCCTTGTATAGGAAAATATATAGTATTTTTTGGTTAAATAGTTAACCCTTGTAGGCTTTCTAGAATAGAAATAGACTTTTTATGAATTTTTTCTCTGCTATATCGTTACGTAGAAATTATTTTATTTCAAGTGAATTAGCGTGATCTATCTTTTTGACAAACAAAGCGCTTTAATCATAAATTGCGGTAAGTTAAGGTTGTTGAAGTTAATACGGGCTT
Organism: Oikopleura vanhoeffeni; assembly: GCA_004367855.1. Taxonomy (NCBI): domain Eukaryota; kingdom Metazoa; phylum Chordata; class Appendicularia; order Copelata; family Oikopleuridae; genus Oikopleura; species Oikopleura vanhoeffeni. The sequence goes on along the minus strand of SCLH01001176.1, from coordinate 184,356 downwards.
ATCGATCTATTAGGCGTTCAACGACTGTTATATAAATTTAATAATCTTTTCCTTTGCTACATCTCTGGTAGATTGTGAAACATTTGAAACCATAACCAGATTGACATGTCCTAGTCCTGTCCTCTCATCCGCCCACAAACCTTCTAGAATCATGACAAGTTCTAGAACTCTTCCAGCCGTATCCGCCGTGATTAGAACATTTCCGCCATTTGTGGTAGTCGACATTATCTGTTGAACAAATTTCTCGTTTCGTTTTTTTCTATTATCATGTGTATAATTGATATTTAACCCGTCCGTGATCATCACCATTGGCCGTTGGATTTTTTCAACTTCAAGGCCGTTTAAATGAAGTTCACGCTAAAAACGGTTTTTGACAGATATCAATTTGAAATACAGTGGGTTATCACAAATCGCCCCACAAGACATTTTCGAAAACTGGGGCGATTTGTGATAACTGTGGCAATTTATGATAAATGAGGCGATTTTTGATAACTGGGGCGCTTTGTGGTCACACACTGTATACCGTCATCTTAGACAAAATATCAATTACTGGTCATTTTTTACTAGTTTTTTGGCCAAATTTTTTATTTAATTCGGCTTTTAAAACCAACTCATCCGATAACATTCTTAGATAGCCAAAACTGAGGACAAATATCTTGTGAAAAAAAAATTGGTTCATCGGACCAATTTATTTTATTTTTTTTCTGAGATTTCTGAAATTGTTAAATTAATAGTTTTTCTTAAACGAAATTGGTAACAATCGTCGGATTCGGACCAATTTTTTAAATTCAATTATTTATCAGATATTTGTGCTCTGTTTTAGCTATCTAAGAATTCAATCGGATGAGTCGTTTGCAAAAGCTGAATTAAATACAATTTTTGGCTAAAAATCTAGTAAAAAACGACCAGGAGCCCCCGTAATCGATATAATTCGAGTCGAAATTTGATCAAAAGCGGAGCTTGTTAAGGGGGTATGCGACTCTGTTTTAATAAAGGCCTTAGAGCTTGTAATGAGAGCTCTTTTTCAAAACATTGATAACTTTAACATTTTTCATACTATTTTTGTAAAGTTATTTAGGTGTTGCACTCTGACCCTGTCCCACGAAGTTATTAGCTCTGATTTTCGATTTTAGCCTGAAATTGACTAAAAATAAAAAATCTAGTTTAGAACAATTTTTGACAAAAATAAGGGCTAATAACTTTGAGAAGTAGGGTTTTATGCATTAAACGTGAAATTTTGACAAAATTCAGATGAAAGACGAAAAAGTTATCTAAAACTAGAGAAAAATCAACGTTTTCATCGTTTCGTAAAATTTAAATATAAAAACATTTTTCCATTTCTAAATCTTGAATTTTGTAATAGAGTTCAATCTTGAGACTGAAGTTATATTTTTGCTCGCTTCGATACTCCGGTTGGGTACACAAGCGCTGACCTTATAAAAAAAGCAAGCAATTTCATCGGTTCAGCGCCTGTCTTTCCGACCGGAGTATCAAAGAGAGCAAAACCTAACTGATGCTGTAGTAAATTCGGAAATTCAAGATCGACGTGTGCGGGGAAGCGGTGCTGTGGCGGGATTATTATTCTGGTAGTATCGGTAGGGGACACCACTAAGAGGATGGAGGGTAGAACATCTGTTCTGGAGAGCGAATCGCTAGAGTGAAAGGAATAGCGATCAGCGCGGAAGGACGGGATCTTGTTTTGCATCTGAATCATAAACGAAGCTTTGAACAGCAGGAGATTTCTTTTCTTTTTCTCGGCGATGATTACAGTTTTTATGCGGTCATTTTGAGCACATTACGAGGTGACTGATTTGGCCGGTCCGTGATCAGACGCTTGAGAAGACCGGCTAATATGGAACGGAAGAAGAAAGAGAAAAGAAAGGCATTATCAGAAGTGTCGGGGGTAAATAGAGGGGGCATAGTAAGGATTCAGAAAAAACGTTTGTCGCGGTCATGCTAGTCGATGTGGGTTGCTCAGGTCAGAACAGGAATGGACGGGCGCTTAAAGCCCTGGGCAGCAACGGGCGTGAGAAGAGAAAAGAGAAGGCGAGACATTAAGGGGGTGGAAGGTGTGGCGTGCTATGTGTATTATGCTGGTACCAGGGGGGAGGGGGGGAGGTTTCCAAGTACAGCGGGCGCTCGATCAAATCTAGGGTGAGTTGTGTGAAAGAGAAAAGTCTAGATACTCGTTTGTAGAAGCTTCGTCTGGAGCGAACGCTTAGTGGACAGTCCTGAGTGTGCATAGCACAAAGCAGGTCAAGAAGACCCGCTTGTGCATAATGCGGATCACAGGCGAGGAAAGGGGGGAACTCGGGCTACCACGTGGTGCAGTGCATAGGTTCTAGAAGCAGTGAAAGGCGGGTGTGTGATCTATGTGCTGATCAGTCGGGCTGCTTTTAGAAGGAGTGGCGCACACGAAGAAAGCCGGGCGGATAAGAGTTGTGGGATCGCGACGAAGTAGCCAAATGGAATGGCAGGCAAACACGAAAACGCACGGAGGGAGGTGAGAAGAGGAAGAAAGGGTTTTACCGAAATCGTTTTGACTGACATGTATATGTTTGAACTAGGGATGTGCTAGAATTCTCACTTAAACGCCGATTTTGCCAGTTTTTTTCCGATTTAAACTCTATCTTCTTTGAGCGGGAAAATGGTTGGGAGAAATGCAGAGCCGAGGTGATGCGCAGATGGCACGGTCGAGATAAGTGAGTACGATAGAGCGGTAAGAAGAGGGATGATGAAGTAGAGGGAGATTTTTGTGAATAAGAATCGGAGAAGTGGCTAGGGGATAACTGTGAATGAACAGTGAACCCGGAAATGAAAGTCTCGCTGAAAAAAAACTTCGTCTGATCAGTGAGGAACAAAACGTCCCAAATTGAGTTGAGATTTCACTGAGATCAAAGACCAACGCATGTCGGCGTGTTCCAGCGTAATCAAAATTTTAACCATGCAGCGTCAAATTCGATAACTTAGGTAAACATTGTTGGCTTAAAATAATTGGAAATTTCTAGAATTCGATTGAAGACAGTTCCGGATAATTTTAATGTCAACTGCATCGTTTTCGGGTGGGGTCCTCATATTCACCAATAAAAATGTGTCATGGAATCATCGAGGGGTGGTAATACCGTTTTATGCTGGATTAAAGCAAAAGGAAATATTCGAATTCGCTGAAAATTCGAGATTTTGGATTCTAGATTGGTTTTAAAAAAAAAATAATTGCGCACCATGAAGGAAAGCGGCACGAGGTCAACTTATAGACGTCATAATCCGCATACGTTAATAGGTTCCATAAATTAATTCGTATAAATGGCTGTCAGAATAAACCGGAGGCGACGAGGAGGAATCTGGAGAGACCGAAGAAGTCGGCACACACCTGAGCATGACATAGACAGAGACAAATAGAGAATAAACGGAAGTGTCGCCGACAGTTGAAATGATAGAGCGTAGTTATACGGGCGACAAATAGATTCAAAGACAGAGAGTCGTAGCGTAGGAGTATTAAAATTTGTGAGGAAGAACATGAATCGCGGTATGGGAATGGAAGTAGAGCGAAAAGGAGGAACAAAGATTAGTGAGAGATTGACTGCAGCGGCGGACGGCGAATTGAAAGAATAGCAGAGTAGCGCGGATAGAGGGAGTTTCTCTAGGCACTAGGAGTGTTACAGATGAAGGGGGATCTTAGGTCTGGCAGACTGGGAAGTAATACAAAGCGCGCAAAAATAACTCTGTATATAATTAATTTTTATCTGATGCGAACCGGTCCTTATGATTAATATCAACAGCATAAACATATTCTTCTTCATCATCTTTAACAATTTTCCAGGCTGTTCCACCAAGCATGTGACCGGCTTGAACTGGCATAATGGCTAAACCGTAATCTTTTCCTCGAAGCATTTCAGTTTGATTGTGTTTTAATTGAACCACACGCTCAAATGCACTGTCGATATCATCAAGCGAAAATAAATCAAAATTTTGGATTCAAATAAGAATAAAAGTTTTCCATAAAATTCAAATTTTATAAAAAAAATCAAAATTTTCAAAGAAATTCTCCTTTTTTTAAAACTAATCCAAGTTTCCAAACAAATACAAGTTTTTAAAGAATTCAAATTTAAAAAAATCAAAATTTTCCAAAAATTCAAATTTTAAGAGAAAATAAAATTTTTCAAAACTAATCTAAGTTTTGAAAAAGAATGCAAGTTTTCGAACAAACAAATTTTTTATCGAAGCTTTCAAATTTTTTTAAATTTTTCAACAAAAAAACAAATAAGCCTCCACGATCAAGGACGAAAATATTGCTTTTAATATGACCTTCATCAAAAAAAATGATTTTGAATCCTTGTCAAATTCTTCTGTGGCCATTTTGCTTTGACACATATCGTACATGAACATTTGGCCTAATTTACATGTAGGAATAGTCATATAAATGGGACAATTTATTCCTAATTTTGTTACAGCATAAGGAAGCAGACCAAGATGCATTGGTGAAGGATGAGATATTAAAATAGCATCGATTTGACGAGCATGACGACGCAGATTATCAATGATATGATTTGGATTCGTTTCATTCCATCCACAATCAAGCAAAAACTAATTATTTAATTATTACTTATTTGAATATTAATTACATAAAGTTACTTTCATTTTTCTCCAGTTCCAGGTAAAAAAGCTCAGGTTGTTTTTTTTAGACTGACCCACTTATGGGTTTTTGCATCTGAATCTTGACCGAATTTGTAATGGTGAAAATATTTAATTTTTCTCCGGTGATTACCGGTAATTCGCAAAAAATCGTTTTTTACGGTAATTTCGAGCAATTTTCATGAGAATTTCCAAGGACCATGAGTCATGGTATAGGTTGATAACTTGACCGAAAATCAGTCATGGTCCATGAGTCACTGATTTTCGGTCAAGTTATCAACTTTTTTTTTCCAAGGTTTCACATGCAAAAAAACATTTGTTGCTATTTTGTCTAGATATCCCAGTCGAAATCATAGTAGGTCAGTCTTAAAAAACGACCTCAGGAAACGCAGAAAAAATCTAAATATTAGTACCCACTACATATATATAATTATGATATTTGAAAATAAAGATATATTTTAAAAATTGGCCATTTTGTCCTTATAGACAAACACCACAATATGGTGTTCGTCAATGAGGAGTATTTATAGACGAAACCAACCATATATAACACGTTCGTTTATAGGGACTAAACGCTCATTTTTAAAATATTATTTTTCCTTTAAATACCATCTTTATTTAGGGCAGTTGTGATTTTGTCCTTATTTTTAAAAAATCCTCCAACAAAATTCAAACTTGGCAGTGAACAGCCGATAACGAAAACTAAAGTTTCTGAGGACATTTTTCAATAATAAACGTTTATTGTGGCTGAAAAACTATGCATATCTTTTTTATTGCCGTCTGGTCATTTTCCGAAACACTTTTTTAAAGATATTTTCTGACAAATATGTATTTTATAAATATATTGCAATTTATGGCCTAAAAAATGAAGAGCTTTTTTTCTTAAAAAATATCATTGAGACATTTAAATTCTTGGTCATTTTTGGCTGTTCTCGTATAATATTGTCCTTGTGGTGGGACGCGCTAAAATGAAAAGCGTACTAACATAAGTTTTAAACATATTTTTCATTTTAATTTTTACTTACTTTGAAATCATCAATTTGTAGGAGATAGCAATGCGGAGATTCATCATCCACTCCGGACAGAGACTGAAATTTAACGATGGACGTCATTTTTTAAGGGTCCAATTTCTGAACAAAAAAGTAAAAAGTTTTGGAATGAGAATATTTATTCAAAAGTTTGAATGATGAAGATTTCAGTCATTTCCCTGATTGGTAAACACTTCAGCTGTATAAGACGTAGTTTTAGTACAATTTTAAAAGTCTCGTTTTAATCGTCACGGGAACTTTAATTCCAAAACCTATATACAGGGGGGGTCAATATCGCCGAATTTGCCAATATCGCCGAAATTTTTTGGCAAAAAACTTCCTGCGATATAGGCCACCAGTAGAAGGGGGGCAATATCGCCGAAATTTTTTGGCAAAAAACTTTCGGCGATATTGCCCCCCCTGTATAGGGTACGAACCGGTAACCAAACAGAAAACACGCAAGCCATTGATTAAAATTCATTTAGCTTCCGGGAGCTATTGATAACAAAAAACAATTCCGAGCACAAATTTTTTTTTCGGCGCTGTAGGACAATCATGGCGTCGTGTTTTTAAACCTCGCCAGGTGTAATAATTTCGATATATCTATATCGATATTATATCGACGATATATATAGGTTTTGGAAATATAGTTCTCTCAATTTTTATATTCAAGGCTAGAACAAGCTGTCAAAAATGGGTCAAAGGCATGGCTGTATAATTTAGGTAGATTTTTAATGGATCCCACCACATGGGTAAGAAATAATAGGTTTTTTCGCATTCAATCGCAATCTAAACTTTATATTCTAAAAGCATCAAAAAACCATTTTTCTAGAATGCCCACCACATATTTTTCGCTGATTACCGCTCAACCGGTAGATTGAAGAAACGTTTTCGATATCTTCTACGGGTTGGTCTCCATTAAAAAACCTACCTTAGGTAACTTTTTTTTAGGTCAACCTACTAAAGTGATTTTGCTGCTTGCAGATATCGAAAATTATCTCAATGTTATTATACGATTTAGTAGTGTTTTTGCAAGCATATTTATTCCCTGACAACACTAAGGTCCCATTTCATTTAGATACCTTTAAAAACGGGTCGATAGTGAAATGTATAAATTTGAGATTTTGAACATGAACAGGCAAGAACAAGAGTTCTAGAGAATAAAATTCCAATATTTTTGCAGGATCATATTATTGAGATCGAATTCTTCAAAATGATAAAAAAAATATGTTTTTGCATAGCCCAATCAAAATATAAATTTTGCTAAACATTTTGTAAATGTACCAAAATCTGTATTTTTCATAATGTCATTGCATTTTTAAAATAATTGAGTGGCGCAAAAAAATATTTTGAAGAACTTGATCTCAATAATCTGATACAGTAAAAATATTGGAATTTTATGCTCTAGAACACTTGTTCTTGCCTGTTCATGCTCAAAATCTCAAATTTATACATTTCACTTTTTATACATTTCACTATCGACCCTTTAAAAACCTGGTCCAGAAACTCTGGACTATCTCAAACTCCATTTAGACGTATCTAAATGAAATGATACCTAACCCTAAAATNAAAAAAAATCCAGTGCGTGAAATAATGCTCTTGAAAAGATACAATTAATTTGTCGTAACCCACTGTTTTTTAGTGAAAATGCCAAAAAAGTTTTTCAGAAAAAATACGTATAAATTCAACTCTCTGAGAAACCGGATTCAAATTGAATACCACTATTAATGAAATCGTATTTTCAAAATTTTAGCGCAAAATTTGACAGTCCTAAAAAATGAAAAAAAATTCAAAATGAGAGATTTTAGGCAGGTCGAGATAATCTGTGAAATAAACTACTGTGGTTTGCGTCTATAAGGACAGCTGAGATTTTGCCATATTGTCCTTAGCTTTTGGTGCCATATTGTCCTTATTTTTTAAAATTGTCTAAAAATTTCAAAAAATAACGGTGAAGAGCTTTGCTCTTCACCCATATTTTTCGAAAAGAGGTGAATTTTTGATATTTTTTGAAAAAAAAGACCTTTTGATTTTTTGCCTATTGTCCTTATTGAGGACGCCAAAAAATCTCAAAGAGTAGGTTTTGCCAATATTTCTGACAATATGTCCTTATAGAGGGTGTCCTTATAGACGCAAACCACAGTACTGTGATTTCTGTCTAAGCGGACAAAACCGAATTTCGAAATCCGGTTTTGTCTGCTTAGACCTATTCGGCTCTAAATTACCCCGTTTTTCCGCTTAGACGCACTTCAAACTGGATTTTCAGAAAAAATGCGTAGGTTTTGCCCGCTTAGACAGAAACCACAGTAATTCAAGTCGTAAATTTGCCTCAGTTACAGCAAAACCACTATAAAAGGCTCTAGTTGTTATGTGGCATATTTATTGTAAGAATAATTCAATAACTCTGACATACAGTGGGTGACGAGTCAAAGCACCCCTACAGTATTTGCAATTTAAGTACAATAGTACGATCTCTCAATATAAAATATGCCCAAAAAAGGGTGCTTTGACAAGTCATCCACTGTATTGAATATTGTATGAATAAGTTGTCAGGAGAATTTATAATCAGAATAATGTTAATAGTAGGGGTTTTTAACATGTACATTTTTCACAAAAACCTCAAACAACGAATTTTTACAAAAACCCCTTTATTATAAAAAAAGTTTTTATAAAAGTGAAGACTCTTTCAAGATTTTTTTGCACAACCAATATACAGAAATATGACCCCTTTTGCGAAATAAAGGAAAATTTAAGGGTTAGCAGGGTTGGCGCATTTTGCATCATTTACTCGACGAGTTCGGAGTCTTTTCAACGGAGGCTCATCACTTGACTTTATACTAGATTTAGACGAACAAGGGGACGAACACAATTTCGGCTTTTTGTCGTCATTTTGGTCATTATCGAGCTTTAAAAGTTTAATTTTTATTTAAAGGATGGAAGCGGTTCTAAAAAATGGAAAAAACGAAATTTCAGCACATCGAGAAAATTTTTTTTCACGGAATGAATTAATATCGTATTAAATTCGGTGGTTGCGACGGCTTGAAAATTTTAAGAACCTAAAATAAATTTTCTTAAATTTTTGATAAGAAAGGCCGAAAATTATCAAAAATTTAAAGTGCCAATTCTTGATGTTTTTAACGCTAATTTGTAAAAAAATCTAAAAATTTGAACGAAAAATTATAAAATTTGTCAAAATATTTAGATTTTTTTGAATTTTACGAACTTCAATGATTTTTATGGCATTTTATGAAAAAATATCTTCGCGTTTCCATTCACATGACGCCACTTTAAAAACTCGAAATGATATAGAATGAAAATTTTTACCATTTCATTAATATCTAAACTGAGTAGAGATGGCACATGTTGATGAATTGTATTTGGAAGAGCTTCTTTTATAACTTCATCGATTGCTTCTTTCACCCGCTTTCTAGTTTTTTCAAATAGACTTTTGTTCATCGAATTTAACTGAAAATTATAAAAATGTTATTAAAATTAAAAGACTTTAGTTCTTTCAAGAATTCCGAAATAAATCGTATAAAAATAAATTCAAATTTTTTAACGTATTTACAACGTCTTTTGGGGTCTCAAACGTAATATTAAATATAAGGGTGAAATTTTCCAGGGGAATGATAAATAAAACAGCCAAACTACACATAGAAAAATGTTTGCTTCTTTTCCGGATGTCCGGTAATTGAAGGGTTAAATTTTTGAAAGTAGGTTCTGAAAAAATATCCTCAAATCCCATTTTACAGTATATATTACAGCTTGAAGGCAGAAATCTTCTGACAATTTTTTTTGTAACACAATTCTCACAATAACTCAATACTGCATCAAAATTACCAATTTTTTGAATTTTCAATTTGTAATGAGACCCCCTTAAATTTAGTGATTTCACCAAAAAACTAACTCAAGGTCAAACTTAACAAGCTGCGTCGTTTGAGACAGGTCTTGACTTTGTAAAGATCAAAAAAAAATTTCGATTGTTTCAATTGCTTTTTAAGAGGTGTCAAATTTCAAAATTTGTAAAAACATTTCTGACGCAAAGTTTTACGTTTCATTGTGTATTTATTGGATGTAAAAAATCAGCTTGAAATTTTAGAGTCCCATTATAAAATCCCATGTAGTCAACGAGTGGAAAGAGCTAAAAAAACTATTGTTGATCTTGTCCAAGCGGACAGGTCTCGAAATCCAATTTTGTCCGCTACATTTTTATGGTCATTTTGGCCGCTTAGAACAAGTCCATATATTAGCAAAATACCGTTAAAAAATCATATCCTCAATCTTATACTATATACTTAGTACATATAAAACATTGAATATTTACATGTCTCATTCTTTCATCTGCTTCTTTTGCTATTGTCATCATTCTTCTCAAAAGTCTTAGTGAAAAAGATGGACTCTGTCTTCCCAAAACAACTTCAATATGTAATCTGGTCGTTCCACATGATACCAGTTGTTCCAAAGGTAGAAATAATCGTCTTCCAAATCCCCTCAAATCGTTGAATTTTTCAAAAAGAACGACTTCGACCAAATCTTTATTGCTATCTTTTGCTACAATTAAAGCAGACATAGGCGGGGGCATCGTACCACGAGTGGCTTCTTCCTTATTTTAAAACATTTAAATCTAATTTTATACGATATTTCGACATAAAATGTAAATTTTTCGCATTCATATAAATTACGGAGCCTCCTGGTCGTTTTTTGCTAGATTTTTAGCGAAAATGTTTAAATAATTCGGCGTTTGAAAACGACTCATCCCATTTATTTTTTAGATAGCTCAAACTGAGCACAACTATCCAGAGATGAAGAAAGGAAAAAAATGGTGCAAATTAGGCCATTGTTTCCAAATTTCTGAACAAAAACTGATGATAAAACAATTTCGGTAATCTCCGAAAAAATAAAAAAAAATGGTCCGATTATAAATATTTGTGCTCAGTTTGAGCTATCTTATAATGTTATCGGATAAGTCGTTAACAGACGCCGAATTATTTAAATTTTTTGGCTAAAAATCTAGCAAAAAACGACCAGAAGGCTCCGTAATCGATATATTCAGCTTGAAAACTTTTCTTAACTTTTTGCCCCTTGAAAAACGTGTCGTTTGTCCATATATCAAAAGTTTCGCTTTAGAATTTCGCGATTAAAAATGCTCAAAAAAATCGAAAAAATAGCTAGATAAAAAAACTTTCAAAAAATTACTGCTACATTATCATGCGTTTGAGAGATAGACTAGTAAAACTAATCGTTGAAAATTTTTCATTCATACATTTAAGGTTGTCGTTTTGTCTATATTTAGACAGCAACCTTCTAGATAATGACGAAAAATCGCCGAATTTATGTCATTTTGTTCAAATGAAAAAATGTACGCCAAAAATGCTCTCAAAAATCTAAAAATGGCTAAAGAGCTGAAAACACAAGCCCAATTTTTGCAGGACTTCGACGCAATTTTTATAAAAGTTTGGTAGTAATCAGTCAACCGGATCACTTTTGTAATCAAAAAAGTAGATTTGAAAGAAAAATTTTGAAAGTGTTTTTTTTTAAATTGTCTTAATGGACGCACACGACACGGTGTTCAATATTCTCAGAATCGTAGACGACCCCTAAAGTTGCTCAGATTTGGCTGAAATTTCGGGGATTTTGACAAATGTGGAGAAAAAAATTCGATTCACGATTGAATTTTTTGCGAATTTTCGAAATCGCTGATTGTTCGATTTTTTTGGACTAATTTTCAGGTACCTTAATTAATGATAACAGGGAGAAAAAATCGTCCAATCAGCGATTTAGAAAATTCGCAAAAAATTACATATACATCGTGAATCGAATTTTTTTCTCCACATTGGTTAAAATCCCCGAATTTCAGCCCAAATCTGAGCAACTTTAGGGGCGTCTACGATTCTGAGAATGTTGAACACCGTGCGACAGAAATAATTAAATGTGAATCTCACCTGCCAAATAATAACTGATAATGTTCCTGATCATCTGGCTCCCAACCTCCAACTTTGTGAATATTTAATAATCCAACATCAACTACCAATTTCTATCCCCAACTCTTAAGTCTTCGAATGTCTAGGAGACGTCTCTAATTCCAACTGGCGAATTCTTCAATTTCAAGTAAAATGTTAGCATCATTGTACCACTTTCAAATTCCATTCATCGGTCAGGAATTCGTAACAAAGTTTAATTAGGATCTTTAGTAATAAAGGACCTAGCAGAGATTCTTTAGATTGACTTTTTATAAAAATATTAAATAATTTTAAAAATCGCAAAAAGACACTAAACGTCCGCTTAGTAGTTTTTTTTAGACGCGACAGATTTGACTTTTTACCACTTGTTCATTATGATAATTTAATAAAACTTAATTTTGGAATTTTATTTTTCAGCATAGTCTTGAATTTTTCTAGTTTCGTATGATACCCATATTGGTATTTCCCGTCATTTGGAAAATCTCAAATTTTTGAAAAAATTTCGAAAATTTAAAAAAAAAGTGTGGCCTAAGCTTTTTTAGTTTCCATTGAATGCAAGAAACCTTTTTGTGATATCTACATCGGTTCGTCTGTGGTGAAAAGTCAAATCTGTCGCGCCCTAAAAAAAGCTGCCTTAACAAATAGACAGTATTTGAAAACCAAAAAGACTGTAATTGGACCTTATAATGTCATATGGCAACACAATTATTGTATTTCTAACAAACAAACATAAGTATCTCCCCTATAGAAGATCCCACAGCTACAACTTTGTCGGCCTACGCAAAACTATCTTTTAGCCTAGCCCACTTACGCCTAAGCGAGTGTAATGACACCTTTTTTGGGATACACATTTAGGGGGTATAATTTTCTTGTATTTTCATACTTTGGCCGATTAGGGGAAGTTATAAAAATATTATAAATATATTATCTCCATTTCAAGGGCCTTCTTTTGAACAGTTAAATACTAAAAAGTACAAATTTAACTTTCTAAAAGTTTTAAAACCAAAGGCTTCAGCCGATTCGAGGTTATTAAAAATCTTGAATAAATCTTTTATAAAAATACCTCTGTTTTTGGAGGCATCTGTGACTTCTTCTACAAGTTTTTGGAATGAGAACTCGAATTTCATTCAGGGCATTTCGTACAGCATTCATATGTTCTTCTAGTGTTGAGGTCTGATCTGATAAACTCGGGCAATGTTCCTGTCATAAATCTTAAAAAAATCAATAATTTTTCATAAATGTATTTTCGAACCGTGGCCAAAAATTTTATTCAAAACATTTTGAAGACACGCTACATTATTATGGTTATTCATCTTGAAATGTTCATTTATTACATTTCAAAGATTGTCGTTTTCTATATATGGATCACGGCCCTCAGAGTACAAATCCTAACTATTTGAATGATAGACAAACAAGATATTAGCACCCAATCAAAACGTTGAATAAGGAATAAGCCGATTTCATTGGTCAGATTAGGAATGATCACCATCAAATGCTCAGATTCTCGCATTTTAAATAGTTGGATTGTACTCTTAGGGCGGTTGATCATATTGGCACCCTGTCTGGCATTTTGTCGTACGCAGTCCTTATAGCACAATACGACAATTCTGGCTTTTTAAATATATTATATTCCACTTACTGTCACCAATTGAGAAACATTTCAAANCCAATCAGCGATTTAGAAAATTCGCAAAAAATTACATCGTGAATCGAATTTTTTTCTCCACATTGGTTAAAATCCCCGAAATTTCAGCCAAATCTGAGCAACTTTAGGGGTCGTCTACGATTCTGAGAATGTTGAACACCGTGCGACAGAAATAATTAAATGTGAAATCTCACCTGCCAAATAATAACTGATAAATGTTCCTGATCATCTGGCTCCCAACCTCCAACTTTGTGAATATTTAATAATCCAACATCAACATACCAATTTCTATCCCCAACTCTTAAAGTCTTCGAATGTCTAGGAGACGTCTCTAATTCCAACTGGCGAATATCTTCAATTTCAAGTAAAAATGTTGCATCATTTGTACCACTTTCTAAATTCCATTCATCGGTCAGGAATTCGTAAACTAAGTTTATATTAGGATCTTTAGTATAAAATTAGTTAGAAAATTTAAAAAAAAAGTGTTGGCCTAAGCTTTTTTAGTTTCAAGTTGAATGCAAGAAACCTTTTTGTGATATCTCATACGGTTCGTCTGTGGTGAAAAGTCAAATCTGTCGCGCCTAAAAAAAAAGCTACGTTAACGTCTAAAGACAAATATGACAGTATTTGAAAAACCAAAAGACTGTAATTTGACCCCTTATAGATGTCATATGGCAACACATTTATTGTATTTCTTAACAAACAAACATAAGTATCGTCCCCTATAGAAAGATCCCACAGCTACCCACTTTGTCGGCCTAGCTATCTTTTAGCCTAGCCCACCTACGCCTAAGCGAGTGTAATGACACCTTTTTGCGGGATACACATTTAGGGGGTGTATAATTTTCTTGTATTTTCATACTTTGGCCGATTGAGGGGAAAGTTATGAAAATATTATAAATATATTATCTCCATTTCAAGGGCCTTCTTTTTGGAAGTAAATACTTAAAAAAAAGTAACAAATTTAACTTTCTAAAAGTTTTAAAACCAAAAGGCATTCAGCCGATTCGAGGGTTATTTATAAATCTTGAATAAAAACTTATATAAAAATACCTCTGTTTTTGGAGGCATCTGTGACTTCTTCTACAAGTTTTTTTGGAATGAGAACTCGAATTTCATTCAGGGCATTTCGTACAGCATTCATATGTTCTTCTAGTGTTGAGGTCTGATCTGATAAAACTCGGGCAAGTTCTGTGCATAAATCTTAAAAAAATCAATAATTTTCATAAATGTATTTTCGAACCGGTGGCCAAAAATTTTATTCAAAACATTTTGAAGACACGCTACATTATTATGGTTATTCATCTTTGAAAATGTTTCATTTATACATTTCAAAGATTGTCGTTTTTCTATATATGGATCAACGGCCCTCAGAGTACAAATCCTAACTATTTGAATGATACAAACAAGATATTAGCACCCAATCAAAAGAATTGTTCGTCATTTGTGACTATAAGGAACTGCGTACAGACAAATGCCAGACAGGGTGCCAATATGAATCAACCGCCTAGAGTACAAATCCTAACTATTTAAAAATGCGAAATTGAGCATTTGATGGTGATCATTTCCTAATCTGACCAATGAAATCGGCTTATTCCTTATTCAACGGTTTTGATTGGGTGCTAATACTTGTTTGTATCATTCAAATAGTTAGGATTTGTACTCTGAGGGCCGTTGATCTATATATAGAAAACGACAATCTTGAAATGTAATAAATGAACATTTCAAGATGAATAACCATAATAATGATAGCGTGTCTTCAAAATGTTTGAATAAAATTTTTGGCCACCGTTCGAAATACATTATGAAAAATTAATTGATTTTTTTAAGATTTATGCAGCAGAACTTGCCCGAGTTTTATCAGATCAGACCTCAACACTAGAAGAACATATGAAGGCTGTACGAAATGCCCTGAATGAAATCGAGTTCTCATTCCAAAAAACTTGTAGAAAGAAGTCACAGATGCCTCCAAAAACAGAGGTATTTTTAATATAGTTTATTCAAGATTTATAAATAACCTCGAATCGGCTGAAGCCTTGGTTTTAAAACTTTTAGAAAGTTAAATTTGTTACTTTTTTTAATATGTACTCCAAAAAGACCCTTGAAATGGAGATAATATATTTATAATATTTTTCATAACTTCCCCTCAATCGGCCAAAGATGAAAATACAAGAAAATTATACACCCCCCTAAATGTGTATTCCCACAAAAGGTGTCATTACACTCGCTTAGGCGTAAGGTGGGCTAGGCTAAAAGATAGCTTTTGCGTAGGCCGACAAAGTGGGTAGCTTGTGGGATCTTTCTATAGGGGACGATACTTATGTTTGTTTGTTAAGAAATACAATAATTGTGTTGCAATATGACATCTATAAGGTCAATTACAGTCTTTTGGTTTTCAAAATACTGTCATATTTGTCTTTAGACGTTACAGCTTTTTTTTTAGGCGCGACAGATTTGACTTTTCACACACAGACGCCGATGAGATATCCACAAAAGGTTTCTTGCATTCAACTGAAACAAAAAAAAGCTTAGGCCACACTTTTTTTTTAAATTTTCGAAGTTTTTTTCAAAAATTTGAGATTTTCAAATGACGGAAATAACCCAATATGGGTATCATACGAAACTAGAAAATCAAGACTAATAGCTGAAAAATAAAATTCAAAAATTAAGTTTTATTTAAAATCTTAAGTTTATCATAATGACAAAGTGGTAAAAATCAAATCTGTCGCGTCTAAAAAAAACTACTAAGCGGACGTTTAAGTGTCTTTTTGCGATTTTTAAAATTAATTTAATATTTTTTATAAAAATCAATCTAAAGAATCTCGTGCTAGGTCCTTTTATACTAAAGATCCTAATTTAAACTTAGTTACGAATTCCTGACCGATGAATGGAATTTGGAAAGTGGTACAAATGATGCAACATTTTACTTGAAATTGAAGATATTCGCCAGTTGGAATTAGAGACGTCTCCTAGACATTCGAAGACTTAAGAGTTGGGGATAGAAATTGGTATGTTGATGTTGGATTATTAAATATTCACAAAGTTGGAGGTTGGGAGCCAGATGATCAGGAACATTTATCAGTTATTATTTGGCAGGTGAGATTCACATTTAATTATTTTGTCGCACGGTGTTCAACATTCAAGAATCGTAGACGACCCTAAAGTTGCTCAGATTTGGCTGAAATTTCGGGGATTTTAACCAATGTGGAGAAAAAAAATTCGATTCACGATGTAATTTTTTTGCGAATTTTCTAAACTCGCTGATTGGACGATTTTTTTCTCCCTGTTATCATTAATTAAGGTACCTGAAATTAGTCCAAAAAAATCGAACAATCAGCGATCGAAAATTCGCAAAAAATCCAATCGTGAATCGAATTTTTTTCTCCACATTGTTAAAATCCCCGAAATTTCAGCCAAAAATCTGAGCAACTTTAGGGGTCGTCTACGATTCGAAATATTGAACACCGTGTCGTGTGCGTCCATTAAGAACATTTAAAAAAAACACTTCAAAAATTTTTCTTTCAAATCTACTTTTTTGATTACAAAAGTGATCCGGTTGACTGATTACTACCAAACTTTTATAAAAATTGCGTCGAAAGTCCTCAAAAAATTGGGCTTGTGTTATCTAGAAGGTCGTGTGTCGTAAATATAGACAAAACGACAACCTTAAATGTATGAATGAAAAATTTTCAACGATTAGTTTTACTAGTCTATCTCTCAAACGCATGATAATGTAGGCAGTAATTTTTTGAAAGTTTTTTATCTAGCTATTTTTCGATTTTTTTGAGCATTTTTAATCGCGAAATTCTAAAGCGAAACTTTTGATATATGGACAAACGACACGTTTTTCAAGGGGCAAAAGTTAAGAAAAGTTTTCAAGCTGAATATATCGATTACGGAGCCTCTTGGTCGTTTTTTTGCTAGATTTTAGCCAAAAATTTAAAATATCGGGTCTGTTAACGACTTATCCGATAACATTATAAGATAGCTCAAACTGAGCACAAATATTTATAATCGGACCATTTTTTTTTTTTTTCGGAGATTACCGAAATTGTTTTATCATCAGTTTGTTCAGAATTTGGAAACAATGGCCTAATTTGCACCATTTTTTTCTTTCTTTCATCTCTGGATAGTTTGTGCTCAGTTTGAGCTATCTAAAAAATAAATGGGATGAGTCGTTTCAAACGCCGAATTATTAAACATTTTCGCTAAAAATCAGCAAAAACGACCAGGAGGCTCCGTATTTATATGAATGCGAAAAATTACATTTTATGTCGAAATATCGTATAAATAGATTTAAATGTTTAAAAAATAAGAAGAAGCCAACTCGTGGTACGATGCCCCCGCCTATGTCTGCTTTAATTGTAGCAAAGATAGCAATTACAAGATTTGGTCGAAGTCGTTCTTTTTGAAAAATTCAACGATTGAGGGGATTTGAAGACGATTATTCTACCTTTGGAAAACTGGTATCATGTGGAACGACAGATATACTATTGAAGTTGTTTTGGAAGACAGAGTCCATCTTTTTCACTAAGACTTTTGAGAAGAATGATGACAATAGCAAAAGAAGCAGATGAAAGAATGAGACATGTAAATATTCATGTTTTATATATGTACTAAGTATATAGTAAAAGATTGAGGATATGATTTTTTAACGGTATTTTTGCTAATAATGGACTTGTTCTAAGCGGCCAAAATGACCATAAAAAATGTAGCGGACAAAAATTGATTTCGAGACTGTCCGCTTGGACAAGATCACACATAGTTTTTTTTTAGCTCTTTCCCACTCGTTGACTACATGGGATTTTATAATGGGAGTCTAAAATTTCAAGCTGATTTTTTACATCCAATAAATACACAATGAAACGTAAAATTTGCGTCAGAAATGTTTTTACAATTTTGAAATTTGACACCTCTTAAAAGCAATGAAACAATCGAAAATTTTTTTTTTGACCTTTACAAAGTCAAGACCTGTCTTCAAACGACGCAGCTTGTTTAAGTTTGACCTTGAGTTAGTTTTTTGGTGAAATCACTAATTTAAGGGTCTCATTACAAATTGGAAAATTAAAAAATTGCGTAATTTTGATGCAAGTATTGAGTTATATGCTGAGAATTGTTGTTACAAAAAAATTTTTCAGAAGATTTCTGCCTTCAAGCTGTAATATATACTGTAAAATGGGATTTGAGGATATTTTTTTCAGAACCTACTTTTCAAAAATTTAACCCTTCAATTACCGACATCCGGAAAAGAAGCAAACATTTTCTATGTGTAGTTTGGCTGTTTTATTTATCATTTCCCCTGGAAATTTCACCCTTATATTTAATATTACGATTTGAGACCCAAAAAGACGTTGTAAATACGTTAAAAAATTTGAATTTTATTTTTATACGATTTTTATTCGGAATTTTGAAAGGAACTAAAGTCTTTTAATTTTAAAATAACATTTTTATAATTTTCAGTTAAATTCGATGAACAAAAGTCTATTTGAAAAAACTAGAAAAGCGGGTGAAAGAAGCAATCGATGAGTTATAAAAAGAAGCTCTTCCAAATACAATTCATCAACATGTGCATTCTCTACTCAGTTTAGATATTAATTGAAATATGGTAAAATTTTTCATTCATACATTTCGAGTTTTTAAAAGTGGCGTCATGTGAATGGAAACGCGAAGATATTTTTTCATAAAATGCGCATAAAAATCATTGAAGTTTGTAAATTCAAAAAAATTCCTAAATATTTTGACAAATTTTATAATTTTTTCGTTCAAATTTTTTTAGATTTTTTTACAAATTAGCGTTAAAAACATCAAGAATTGGCACTTTAAATTTTTGATAATTTTCGGCCTTTCTTATCAAAATTTAAGAAAATTTATTTTAGGTTCTTAAAAATTTTCAAGCCGTCGCAACCACCGAATTTAATAGGATATTAATTCATTCCGTGAAAAAAAATTTTCTCCGATGTGCTGAAATTTCGTTTTTTTTCCATTTTTAAAACCGCTTCCATCCTTTAAATAAAAATTAAACTTTTAAAGCTCGATAATGACCAAAATGACGACAAAAAGCCGAGAAATTGTGTTCGTCCCCTTGTTCGTCTAAAATCTAGTATAAAGTCAAGTGATGAGCCTCCGTTGAAAAGACTCCGAACTCGTCGAGTAAATGATGCAAAATGCGCCAACCCTGCTAACCTTAAATTTTCCTTTATTTCGCAAAAGGGGTCATATTTCTGTATATTGGTTGTGCCAAAAAAATCTTGAAAGAGTCTTCACTTTTATAAAACTTTTTTTATAATAAAGGGGTTTTTGTAAAAATTTCGTTGTTTGAGGTTTTTTGTGAAAAATGTACATGTTAAAACCCTACTATTAAACATTATTCTGATTAAATTCTCCTGACAACTTATTCATACAATATTCAATACAGTGGATGACTTGTCAAAGCACCCTTTTTTGGGCATGATTATATTGAGAGATCGTACTATTGTACTTAAATTGCAAATAGTAGGGGTGCTTTGACTCGTCACCCACTGTATGTCAGAGTTATTGAATTATTCTTACAATAAATATGCCACATAACAACTAGAGCCTTTATAGTGGTTTTGCTGTAACTGAGGCAAATTTACGACTTGATTACTGTGGTTTCTGTCTAAGCGGGCAAACCTACGCATTTTTTCTGAAAATCAGTTTTGAAGTGCGTCTAAGCGGAAAAAACGGGTAATTTAGAGCCGAATAGGTCTAAGCAGACAAACGGATTTCGAAATTCGGTTTTGTCCGCTTAGACAGAAATCACAGTTACTGGTGGTTGCGTCTATAAGGACACCCTCTATAAGGACAATTGCAGAAATATGGCCAAAACCTACTCTTTGAGAATTTTGGCGTCCCTCAATAAGGACAATAGGCAAAAAATCAAAAGGTCTTTTTTTTTTCAAAAATATCAAAAATTCACCCTCTTTCGAAAAATATGGGTGAAGAGCAAAGCTCTTCAACCGTTATTTTTGAAATTTTTAGAGCTTTAATTTAAAAATAAGGACAATATGGCACCAAAAGCTAAGGACAATATGGCAAAATCTCAGCTGTCCTATAGACGCAAACCACAGTAGTTTATTTCACAGATTAATCTTGACCTGCCTAAAATCTCTCATTTTGAATTTTTTTTCATTTTTAGACTGTCAAATTTTGCGCTAAAATTTTGAAAATACATTTCATT
>SCLH01001176.1:150359-163886 GCA_004367855.1 Oikopleura vanhoeffeni | reverse complement strand
ACGACAATTCTGGGCTTTTTTAATATATTATATTCCACTTACTGTCACCAAATTGAGAAAACATTTCAAAATTTTTCTTCATCACAACTTGGTTATCCCAATAAACCTTAGTTTCGGTTTCCAGTTTTTTAATTTCTTTAATAATATCTCTTTTCTTTTGTTTTTTCGCCTCGTCGAGCGAGCAAATTGATTTTTTCTTTTTATGGTCAACGCAGTGTTCACATGCAGGTATCCTGTTTGTAGTGTCGAAATGAGTCATCAGTTTGTCGTTATGAACGGCGCATTTACGAAGAGATTCACCAGCTTTTTCAGCCATAGAACACACGTCATCTAACCAAGGACATCGAACAAGGTATTCTTGCTGTAGTCTAAGCAAAACATTATTATGTATAAAATATAAGGACAAAATGGATAAAAAACATGTATTTCCTTTGGAAACGAAGAAAAAAATAAAAAATTAATACCCGGTCAATTATTAAGGTTTTTGAAAATCATACATGTAATAATCTTTAAAAAAATTGGCCGTTTTTCCTAATAGGCGATGTCCTTATAAACAAACTATACTGTCTAATTTGTTTAAGCGGACGTTTTTAAATTTCAAAACGTCGGCTTAGACACACTCAAATCTAAATCATAATCTATAATTTTAAACCCATTTGTCAGCATATAACGCTGCATCTACTGTTAAAACTTGAACATGATCAAATTAACTAGACGTCCACTTAAAAATAAAACAAAACGCCCTAAACTTTATGGGTTTTCAAATTATTTTTTAGTCAAAAAAAAATATTAGAGAATGTTCGCTTAAACGGTAGAAAATTTTTAAATAAAAAAGGCATAGGTTTTCGATCTCAAAATTTTTTTGCCTCTAAGCGAATTTTGCCATTTTTTTAGAAAAATGTGCCAGTAGTTTTATATTTATTTTTTTGTAGAGCTTTCGATTTTTAATAATCATTCGATAAAAGGTTTTTTTAATGAGAAATATTTCGCAAGTTTGCATTATAGTAATTTTGCATTTTGAGTCTCTCAATTTGAATATGAAAGACTGACTTTTCAACTTTTTAGAAAGTCCATTAACACCGCAAATGTCATTTCAAGTTTAATTAAACTTCAAGGCCGTCAAAGTGGGTCTTGAAATTGGGTTTGAAGTTGAAAGAAGTTTGAAGTTGGCTTTGAAATTGGGTAAAGACCCATTATTTAACTTTTTGAAAAGGATCATTAACAAGTATAATTATGGTGCGCACGTGGATGCAACTGTAGATAAGATTTGAATTTTAGCTGTTTTTAATTACCCAATGTCAAGACTCACGATTTACAATAGTCGGTGTTGACATTGAGTAATTAAAGACCCACTATTCGGCAAGACCCGAAATAATAGCCTTTGAATCAAAGGCTTTCATGGTATAATGATCACCCAACTTTAGTGTAATTGCGAAATTAATATGATGCAAACTTGTGACAAAAATTTGACACAAAAAATAATTTGGTACCGCGTGAGTTTCAAGTGGTGAGGACAAATATCAAGTGAATAATAAAATTGGTCCGAATCGGACCAATTTTTTAATCTTTTGCTGAGATTACTGAAATTGTTTAATTATCAGTTTTTGTTAAAACAAATTGGAAACAATGGTCTGATTCGGACCATTTTTTTAATTTATTTTTCTCTGAATATTTGTGTTTAGTTTAAGCTATCTGACAACTCAATATGATAAGTGGTTTGCAAAGCCGAATTAAATAAAAATGTTGGCTGAAAAAGTGGCTGAAAAGCCCCAGCAAGTACCGTAATAGATATGTACTAAAAATATACTTTGGTAACTGACTTTACACTTAATATTAATACCTGCTACATCATTATGGTATTTGAAAATAAAAAATAATCTTTCGTTCTTACAACCGAACGTGTTTTCCAACATCACGTAGGTTTTTTGGTCAATTTCGGCCGTGTTGTCTTTATAGACAAAAACGACAGTACATGTTAAAAATTAATACTTACTCAAATCTGCAAAATGGACATTTGCTTGATTGGTGAAGAGAAGTTGTGATACAAACGAGGCAAAAAGCTTTTGAACATTTTGGACATTGGTGGGCATCGCGGGGACCCTGCCAACAAACGGGACATTTTATCAGTTCAAGCATATCAGCTAATGCCTTTTCAGCCATTTTTGATATGTTCTACAATTTGAAATACACGTTAATATATACGCTTTGTTAAGAGGCTAGATTAAAGGGGAATTGGTCGTTGGTTTTCTAGCGACTTGGATGCATTATTAATGTACTTAACCCTCCGAGGCATATAGACTATATATGATATAGTCTTTTGAAAGGCTATTTTTTGAGCGATTATTACGGGAAAAGTAAAAGTGCTTGCAACTTTATTCTTCTCTAGAGAGTCCTCAAGATTAAGGAAAGACTTAAACTTTAATAGTATGTAATTCACATTTTTACTTTATTAACCCTATAGAAAATGACATTTACAAATTGTGCATCAACCTACGCAATTCATTTTTTGAGGAAATGGGAGGCGTCAGAACAAAAAATAATAATGGAAAAGATTAAGAATTAAATTTTCTAAAAAGTGGCTTTTTCAGAAATAACCTGCAATTTTNTAAAGAAATACAAATTTACTCGGAGCCGTCAGGACAAAAATTGAAAATGCAGCAGTTTCAGAAAATGTTTTCCTAAAAATTGAATCATTCAGAAGCAACCTGCAATTTCTGGTCTTTAATTTACAGCTGTTTTTGAAAATAGCTCGATGCCTCGGAGGGTTAAGTGTTTCGGGTTGCAAAAAAGTGTACTACCGATAATATTTTGAATTTTTCGGTAAATAACATATTCTGCGATTAACTTCTAGTTCAGACGATTTGCAATAAGAAATTTCAAAAGCCATAAATGAGTATCTTGTGGAGGATTTTTTTTCTGATTAATTTAAGTACCAGGATTTTTATTCTTTTTGTTTTTTATTTATTTAACCCTTGGAAGCTCCAAATTGTTTTATTCGGCAGAGGCTCCTGCACCACTAAAGTGGGGCGACTTTGAGCCTTCATTACGGATTAACTACATTTTATAAAAAGCCGTGAATGATCTTAATTGNGAACGAAAAGTCCTAGAAAATTTTAACTGCAATTTTTGAATTCCTCGTGGCAAACTCTATGTTGGGTTTGATCAAAAAAATTCCAGGACTTTTTTTCATCCGATTACAGCGGATTCAAAATTTAGCGGTGCTGAGCTGCAAGGGTTAAGGATCGATTTTTTGGATTTTAGGGAGGGGTGCTCCAGCGAATCCAAATACCCAGCTAAATCGCTGTTTTTAGTAACTGAAAATTAAACGGTTTTTGGGAGTGTGGTTTTAAAGCTAGAACTCGGCGAGAATCATCAGAATAATACTGGGAGTCGACTTTCTGATGAACATATAAAACATTATGAGTAATTCGTGACGAGAAAGGGGGTTAAGAGGGTCTGGTAGACTTTTTTGATCATAATTGACCTACGATTCCTAAAATTCTCCTCGTGGTCCTTTCAAGTTGATAATCTGAATTTTAACTTTTTAAAAATTTTAAATGAAACATATCATTTATTTAGCTCGTCATTTGCCTTCGCTAGAATAGGTTTGACTGCGCCTCTAAAATTNGGAAAATTTGACCGAAAAATATTTCTTTCACTTGTAAATTACAATAATAAGTAAAATGAAAATTATCTTTATTTTAAAATATTTCTAAAGACATTTGAATCAGATGATCTGATACTAAAATAACGAGAAATTTTCTTTACCAGAAGGGTAAATAAAATCGAAACCCATTATTAGGGTGTCACCCTACCCATTATTTATTTTTCGTATTCTTTCTTTCAAATTATCTTCATACTAGTAACTAAACTAGTTACTCAAAATAAATGAGTACATGTAAATAGCAATACGCCAAAAATGTGATTCGTCAAGAAATAATTTAAATTTTTCGAAAAAAAATTTTTTAAAAAAATTCGGCACATTGCTTTGAGTGCCAAATCTCAATAAAGAAAAATACAATACTTTGCGTTAGTCTGGATTTTTTGGATGTTTTCGATATCAATAAAACTTTATTTTTCAAAGATTTGCGTAGAAAAATTTAATGTCACTATTACATAAAAAAGAGTTTTTTAGCTTTAAATTACTGTGGTTTTTGGGCCAAGCGGACAGAATTGCAAATCCCGTTTTGTCCGCTACATATTTATGGCCATTCAATTTATAGTCAAATTCCGGTTTTGTCCGCTTAGACTAAAGATTTTACGGATTTTCAAAAAATGCGTAGGTTTTGCCGTTTTGTCCACTTAGACTTATGTCTGCTTGACCAAAAACCACAGTAACTTATCTTCGAAATAACTCCAGAGATTAAATCTAACGCCGAAAAAATGATCAAGACGATTNTTTAGGGGTCTCAATCAAAATGTATCTCCTCCCTGGATTTGAAAGTCACACATTCGAAACCTAGATAAATGTGCAGCTGCAGAGTCCGTGCAAAACCCCAAGGTCAGTTTTGTCTAAATTTCTGACTCGTTTTTTTGTAAATCGTGTTTCAAATTTCCAAAAATCAAGAAATTTCAACTTTTTTCATACGAAATATTTTTGAACTCATCAAAAAGTGCTTTCCTAGCCATGTATCAAAATAAAACGAGTACCAAAATGGTTGTAATTTTCCATATTTTCATAAAAAAGGCATACAAATAAAATTGGGAAAATTCGTTTCTAGAGCCTCATTTTGCGACGACCACCCCCTTAAATTTCCGATTTTTGATGATTTACCCCTTACCCAAAAATAAGCAAAAGATGGAGAAAATTAATAATAATTATTATAAATATAATATATAATAATATAATCGTTATAAAGATAATTAATTACAGAATAACTTTCTCTTTTCAATTCCAAAGTAAAAAGAGTTTTCATTTATTTTCAATTTCAATTCTCCAAGGAAAACATATTAATAATTCTGACCAATGAGCTCATCGAATGCGTCACCCAAAAAACTATAAAATGAGTCATTCGTAAAAATCAGTAATTGTGTCCATAAAAAATGAATGAATACGAAAAAAAAAAGTTGTCGATTTTGAAGTCTCTGAATCTGATTATCTGATTATTTTTTTTAACAATAGGACAAAAAAAAATCGTCTTGATGATTTGACCTTGCGTTGACCAATGAGGAGCTCGGCCAATAAAAGTCTTTGAACACATTTACAGAACACCAGCGCAGACGCAGGACATTCTCAAACATGATTAAATTTATATAAGCACATTTTTTTCATTTGGGAAAATTTAAGAGACAGAAAATGACGATTAAAGTAGAAAGTTTTGAAAATATCAAAACAGGTAACAAAAATTGACTGCTAAACCCTATTAAAAATATTTTGATTTTATTGCAAAAATTAATTATGAAGGGTTTTTTTAACTGACACTTTCATTATCAATATTAATTGAACTAAACGATTTCGAGGATGATAGTGACGCTTGATACAAAACCCTGTTTCCAGCGTTAACCCCCACATGCGCCGTAGTGTTTTGAAACACAGTGACCAAAATAAGACCCTCAAAAGTATTACTTATTGTCAATAATAATTTTTCTTGAGACATTCAGCAATTACTTATTGGTCAGGTTATGTAATATTCAAAAGCAATTTTAAATTTTAGGCACTCCTGAAGCCATGAACGCATACTTAATTTTTCTTGTTCTTTTTGTCTGCGCAAATGGGGTTATAATTAAGGGAGGTGGTTGTTATATCATAAAAATGCAGCATTTCAATCCTATATGTTAAAAGCACAGAAAAACTAATTAGCAAAAAAATAATTTAAAACTTGTTGTGTGTTTTCAAAGATTTTTTCTGCAAATAAGGTTTAAAAAAAAATTTGACCACTAAAACTTCAAATTATCGACTTGACGTGAGCCAACTTTCTCTCCAGTGTTTCCCTGGCTGTCGTGTGAGCCTGTTTTCGAAAAATCGAAGCTCATTTTTTTTCAACTGACCTTTAATTCACAATTCGAGGATGAGACTGAATTTTCCAAAAAACGATCCTGCGAAGTTTTGGCTTTTTTGAGCTACAGTATGTGTTTTTTTTCTTGCGAAATGAAAATTGTCATTAAGGTAATTACGGCCAATGAAAATTGGTAACTAGGTGGATTATATTTTCAAACTCTTGACATCGGGTATAGTTTGGCTTTCAAAATAAAATATACCTTGTTACCATTTATGATTGGCCGTAATTACCTAAATGACAATTTTCATTTCGCAAGTAAAAAAACACATACTGTAGCTTTTGCAAAAATTTGGTCGAATTTCAAATGTTACCTAGAAGTCGATAAAACATTAGCAAAACAGGAGTTTTAGGATACTATTTGGATTAGCCGATTTGTAGAACTAGGTTTTACCTTCCAAAAGGTTGTTCTTTAAATCGAGCCAAAATTGTTACGTAACACTAATTGTGACGTAACAACAATTGTTGACGTGAATCAGCAGATTTTCAGGTTTTTATTTCCTCCTTTTTTTAAGATTTATTTTCGAACTTTTTTTGTCTTAGACAATATAATATTGTCAATATTACTAATATTTTGATCATTTTAGACACCAGGAAGTGAAAATTTCGGAATCCCATGAACCCATTTTTTGCTCAAAATTAAAGAATTCTTACAATTACTAGTATTGAACTTGGTTTTGGCACAAATCGACAAAAAAACTTTTGCTTTAAAAATAATAAGAAGTTTTTTCATAACCCGGGCATCATAATACAATGTAGATGATACTTGGATAATTATAATCTTAGATATACTGATAATACTTTTTGACTGGATTTAGTGACCAATCAAATCACACGATTCTTCACATAAGTTGACAATTTTGTGATTTTATTGGCTGTGATCTTTCCTGACGTCACAGTTATAACGCGTGAGTGAGAAAGCAGGCACAACGATTATCTTCGATATAATCGCTCGATTATCCGTACTTTCATCCCTCTGTCTATAGCTAATAGACGGGAAAAATGCAGGGATAATCAACTGATTTTATTGCCCGTTGTATAATTCTCGTCGAAAAAATACAATTTGTGACATAAGTTATTTCAGATTTCGTTTTTAAGGCGGTAACCGACGCGTTTTCCTTTTTTGCAAACATCATCCCTGTTCTGACGGAAATTCTTACGATACCGAATTCGCAGAATAAGGGGGGGTGTTCGTCTGAAATTTTCGAACAATGTATTTAAAGTTTTTTATGATTGTAAGGTGCGTGATAACTGGTTGGAAAACCGGTTTTGTCCATATTCGTTTCATATTTATTAATTCACGAATTCATTTCCTTAATTCTCAGGATCAATATTTGAAAATTATTTTTTTCCTTGATGTAATTGGATCTCAGTTTTAAAATACCATCAAACAAAAGTTTAATTTTCATGAAAATGATAATATAAAGTATATTCAAATTATAAACCGTTCTGGCGTTAGAGCAAAACATTTTCTTATTTTCAACACTTAAAAAATTTGGAAAAAATAGCTTCATTTGGCCAATAGAAAAAATTTATCATTTTGTCGCCGACATTGCGAAAAGTGGGACTTTTTCCAAGCAAAAACATATTTTCAAAATGACGTTCTTTTTCTTTCCAGCCCCTATTTCCTTTGTTTAAAATATGCATTTAAAAGAGTTGACGAAAAATTATCCGGTCTAGATGGTCCCTTTTACAACACTGACTGGGCGTGAAGAACTTCATTCGAATACAAAAAGTAATGACAGGAATAATCATGATTTTAATTTGCCTTATTTAATAAGGTGTTAATTGCACAATTATTAACCTTTTAACCCTTGTGGAAACAAAGCCAGGGGTATAAATTAAAATAATTCTTCAACTACATAAAGTAGTTTTTTTTAGGCCAACGCACCCTAAGTCCATGACGAAATTACGGGAAAACCATAGGCGATACGAAGAAACGGTTTTTGCATTCAACTGTTGATTTTACACCCGGTTCACCGGATATAAACCGGAAGGTAATTTTTGGTAGGTTCGAATCTCGATAAGCCCTAAAATTTTTTTGTCTTAAAATCAGCCGTAAAGTTAAATTTTTATGTTTTTTCATTCATATAAAAAAAACTACCTAAGTTAAATCCCATGACTTAAACTGTAAACCACCTAATGAACAAAAATTAAATTTGGACGGCCTTGGGCTTTGTGTAAAAAACCAACGTTGAGTCAAAAATTCGCAGATTTTTTATCATACTTTGACAAGTACCGTATTGTATCTAAATTTAACAGATATATGAAATAATATTTTATAAATTATTTCGTTGAGCTCATCGATTATTTAAGAAGCTGAGCGTTATTTGGCGGATTTTCAATATTAAAAATTTCTATAGCGCAACAAAGGTAATTGTGACAAATCGTTTCATAATTTAATAAGCAATTGTTCATATCTGCCTTATTTTGTTACAATATAACATATTATATCGAAAATGATCCCTACTGGGCCTTTTACATCACGCGTCATAAATTTGAGAAAGTGACCAATGCAATCGCGGGATTCTTGAATTAAGTCGACAATCGAGTAATGTGATTGGACACTGGCTCAAAGTTATGACGCGTGATGTAAAAGGCTCAGTAGGGATCATTTTCGATATACACTTTATTTAATGTGTATGTATTTATTTAATTTTCGAAGTCATTTTTTCAAATTTTTATAATCTTTGACAATGATTTATTGTGGATTTTATTACTGTAGCTTGTCATTTCGAAACACTTGAATGATCGCGTAATATGACCCCTCAGCAGTGTTTGATTTCATTTTTGGCGGCGATAAATAACCCATGCCATTTTTTTTTATTTTCGAATTAGATAAAAACACGAATAAAAAAAATTTCTAACAATTTTTCTCTACCAAAAATTTTTGTATAGGATTTTTTAAATTATATTTTTTTGGACCACATCCTCTAAAATTAAAAAGCCATTTTCGAAAAACAACCCTAATTAACGAAACCTACTCTAAATAAGAATTTAAAATTCTCAAAGTCAGATCTCATCTGTAGTTGCATTACACGTGCTGACCCTTTAGAAAATGCTGAATAGTGGGTCTTTAACCATATTTCAAGATCCATTATGCGAAATTACAGTTTCATGAAAACTTTAATGCAAGCAACCAATAGAGGGGCTAATAGACTGGCTACTGACTTTCTTAGAATTTACTCAATTTTTCTACAGATATTTGTTCATTTATGAGCATGAATATTTTATTCGGTTGAATTTTATTATAAGATAAATCACCATCAAGAGAGCTCAAACAGCAAATTTCTACAATTGTATTGCAATTTTTCTGAACATATATGGAACTTATATCCTGTACCGAATACAGTGCATCAAAATTGCCGCGATAGGAATACAAACCAAATGTGTGTAGTATTCAGTGTATCGGTTAGCTATATTAGGGGGTGGTGAGGACTCACGTGACGCACCTGCCTCATTTAAAAAATGGTGAGGTCCTCACCACCCCCTAATATAGCTAACCAATACACTGAATACTACACACATTTGGTTTGTATCCCTATCGCGGCAATTTTGATTCACTGTATTCGGTACAGGATATGGACAATTTGAAATAAACTAGGTGGTATCTTTATACATAATGAGAATACCTATAACTCCACCAGGAAAGTACTTTTTATTGCTTTGAAAATGGTCTTGCTAATTATTATTTTAATTAAAATTTCTGGCTTTCGAGACGATGAAAGTACAATCACAATATCTTTAATCGAAGAAGAACGAGCATCCTGAGTCAAAGGCGGCTAATTAATTCGGCTTTTGAAAACGACTCATCTGATTAAGTTTTTAGATAGCTCAAACTGGGCACAAATATCTACTGAATAATAAACATGAAAAATGCCCCGAATCGGACCAATTTTTTTTCTGAATTACTGAAATTGTTTAAATTATCGAGTTTTTTGTTAAAATTGGAAACAATGGTCTGATTCGGACACTTTTTATTTTTATTGTGACCTATCGAAAAACTTAACAGATGAGTCGTTTTCAAAAGACGAATTAATTCGCATTAATTGGCCACCTTTGACTCAGGATGCTCGTTCTTCCTCGATTAAATATGTATTAAATCATTAGGTCGTACTGTATGACTCGTACAATGTCCTCAAAAACCGCAAAAAATCTTTTATCACGACAATAAAAATTATTCAGTTTTGAGTAAAACTTAAAATTTATTACAATCATTTTGTTATAATCATTTTCTAATCTGGTAAAGTCCTCGCTTTGTAACTGGTACGCCCGGGCGCGCCCCTGACTGATACAAACTCCCTCGCTAGTACACTTTTGTTAGATCAATGTGTCCCTAATTGGTACGAATTTTTGAAGGTTGCATGTTTTCATAGATTTCCTTGAATTATTATGGTTTTGAAATATCTAAAAGAGAACAAGTTGAAAACTTTTTTTTATTTTTTACAAAATACAGTATATGAGATGCCTAGATTCAAAAACAAAGCAGACTTTACTTATAAGGCTTTTTACAAAGAATGATATAAAACTGCTGGCTGCATTTGATATATATGTGTTGAACTTTTTCCATTGAAATTTGAATTTAACTACAAAATAAAATAAAAGCTTATTTTACATTGTAGCTTTCTCCGCAAAACTACGGACTAGTTAGATAGATAAGCTCATTACTTGTATGAAAAAATATTATTCAGATGAAGGAAAACGTGCTGGTTTTTTTGAACAAGTTATTATTTTGACGAAAAAGAACTTTTTAATTCAACGTCGGCATCCATGGGTAACTCTCCTTCAATTTCTGATTCCGGCTCTATTGGGTTCACTTCTACAAATTGGCCGAGCTCAGGTCGAAAGAGAAAAAATGGACAAAAGTGTTTGGAGGCCCTTTGATCTCAATAATCTCTATGTCAAAACTTTTGAAAAAAATGATGATTATTTTGTTGTCTATACCCCCGAAAACGATTTTACAACAGAAATTGTAGAAATGACATGTACAAATCTAACAAAATCTCTCGTCACCTATAATTTCATGGGCATGCCTTCATATCCTAAAACTTTCAAGGCGGTGTTTCGAAAAAAGCTAATTATTACGCGCATTAAATAATTTTCAAAAGTTCAATTCTTGATCAACATTTGAGAATTTTTTAGGCTTTTAATTTACTACTTTGGTGCACTCTAGTGGCAGTCACTATTTTCGTATAGACCGTGAGACTATCATTAATTGGTTTTTCGGCCACATTAGTCACTGTAAAATGTTTCATCATTTTTGTTAACTGAAAATACAGTAGTAAAAGGCAAAAAAATCGACTTTTTATATCTTTCTCGCAGTGAAATATTTTTTTCAGAAAAATATGATATCGATGTAAATTTGGGCAAAATTTAGAACAAAAAAGTTAATTTGATAATTTTTTTCGATGAAAATTTGTCGAGGAAATCCACAATACGAGGTTTTTTCTTGAAAAAAAGCCAACTTCAAAATAAGTTATTCTGAACTTTGTTTTTTAATTAAAAGCAATCCTTTAACAACCAAAGTCCATCTAAAAAACGTTTACTATCTCTATATGCGTGTTCAGATCCCGACTGATTTGTCTAAGTGATGTTTAGTGTTTTTTTTAGAAGGCTACAAGTTTTCTGTGCGTAATGGTATTCTGGAACCCCATGCACCAATATTAAGCGGAGTAATGAATTTAATCGTCAACTTTTATATGAATTGATTTTGAAATTTTGTGCGTGGTGTGAGGATTATAGCAAGGATTTCAATAATCCGTTTCCCAAGTGCTCGATTTCGGTCTCCAGACTGCCATGTAACATACGGGCACCAGGAGTCGAAATGAACCTAGATTTCTATTCACACTGTCACAAATTTCAAAATTCAAATTTGCTAATTTAAAAGTTGCGAGAATAAATTACTACGTCCGCTAAGTTATTGTTTCATAGGGGTCCAATAACCATTACGCCAGAAAACTGTACTCCTTCTAAAAAAAACCACCTTAGTGATTGCTTATGATTAACACATTCGATCAAATTTAGCGGTCCCGATATCAAGCATCCTTGCCTATATTCATACTCAAGAGTCAAGACAATCACTAAGACAACATTAGTGGGATTCGAACACGCGCTAAAGAGATAGTAAACGTTTTTGAAATGGACTTTGATTGGTAAAAGGATTTAGTAAGAACCGCAAAATTTGATTGCTAACAAGAATATCAACATTTTTTCAAAGCAAAAAGGCGTCAAAGTGGTAAATTAGGACAATTTTCATTTATACAGAAATCTTTAATTTTGTCTGATGAACTTTTTCAGTTAAAATTTAAAAATACAAAAAATATCCTTTCTGGAATTTATAACACTGTATAATAATTTATAAACCATTGTCGATTAATCTGCACACAAGGCGCTAAAGAGTAAAAATAATTTTCAACAACAAATTCAAAACACCGTTTGCAGCCCATGGCATTCAATGAAAATGCAGATTTAGAGAATTATATTTCAAACAAGTTAAATGACACAAATACTGTATTTTTGGGAATTGAATTTCACAATTTTGACGGAGTTATCGATTCAAACTTGAATTATACAATTCGGCCAACGTCTGTTCCTCGGTCGGAAACCTTGAAAGTCGAAAAAATTAGAGGTCGAAAAGGTTAGCCGCTAAATCTAATTAATTTCAGTTTCTTTATACATTTGGTCACTAACTGTAACCCCTAAGGATGGCTAACCAATATTTTATTCCCAATGCGAGCAAAACAGAAAAAGGAATAAGGTCAAAAAATATATATTGATTTACTCATAAAGATTCAGTGTACACGATAAATTCACTAACAAACCCAATCAAAATCGTTTAACCATTGGAGGCACAACTTTGAGCGCTTATAATGGGATAACTACACATTTGATTTATCTCTTATTAGATTGTTGTAAAAGCAGAAGGCCCAAAATTTTGAAATAATTCAAAATATTTATATGATATTTAAATTTATTGGTAGAAAATGCCTGTCGAAANTTTTTTTCTCTATCATATCCTTTTACCAACCTAAGTCCATCTTAAGAATGCTTACTATCTCTATAGCGCGTGTTCGAATCCCACTAATGTTGTCTGAGTGATCGTCTTGAGTATGATCATAGCCTATGATTCATAGGCAAGGGTGCTTGATATTGGGCCACCAAACTTGATCGGTGTGTAATGACTCAATCAATCACTAAGACGACATTAGTGGGATTCGCTATAGAGATAGTAAGCATTTTTAAGATGGAGTTAGGTTGGGAAAAGGATATTCTTAAAAATTATCTCAATATTTTTTTAAATTGCAAAATATTCTCTTATCGAAAAGTTGTGTTAAAAGATCCTCACTTTTATGTCAAAAAATCGAAAATTTAAGGGAGTGGGTGTCGCTGATGTGGGCCTCTTCCAAGGTCATTTCCCGCCAAACTAGCAAAGGTGATATTCCAAAAATATTTGTAACTAACAGAACCAACCTTCGCGGTAATTTTAAACTTAACAGTAATCTGATACAATCCCACCTACGCCGACACCTAC
>SCLH01001176.1:138712-149787 GCA_004367855.1 Oikopleura vanhoeffeni | reverse complement strand
TAGAAACCAGAAAAAATGCTTCAAAATAATTTTTTCCGTAAATACAAACACTTTTAGGATTTTGGTGCATTTTTAACTCGGTAGCGTCAAAAAGAAAACAAATGAGCGCACTTTCATTTAAATCATAAATAATCAATAATTTTTGTTTTCGTTTTTTTTGGCTGTTTTTGGCCGCCGAAGCAAAATTTTTAAAACAAAAGCAATTTTGCATTATTTCGAAGCTTCTCGGAGCGCTGACACAAAAAATAATAAAAATGATGAAAATTTGAGGAGTAGGCACTAACTGCGTGTCTTTTTAGGAGGCTTTTTAAAAGCGTAGGTGTCGGCGTAGGTGGTATGTATCAGATTACTGTTAAATTTAAACTTACCGCGAAGGTTGGTTCTGTTAGTTACAAATATTTTGGAATATCACCTTTGCTAGTTTGGCGCGAGAAAGGACCTTGGAAGAGGCTGAAATTTGCGACACCCACTCCCTTAAAGGAGCCAAAAAATGATGGAAAACTGGGGTCAAGTGTTTACGGGATAAGGAATATTCGTTTTGTAATAAATTCAATTTCTTAGAAAAAATCCATCCGAAGTCATTCTTGATTTCGAGTGTAGTCAATACTGCAACCTCGCGCCCATTTTTATACAGGTGGCGTTTATCGCTGAACGTGCCAATATCGAAAATGTTCCCAACTGGGCCTTTTACATCACGCGTCATAACTTAGAGAAAGTGACCCATGAAATCGCGGGATTCTTGAATTAAGTCGACAATGATTTTCACATGATTTTCAGTGGTGACGAATACTTTGATGCGCCCGTGAACTATATGATTGCGAAGTACCNATAAAATCATCTGGCAATACAGCGAGTACTAAAAAATATCATGATTAAAATTCACAAATAAACGTGAATTAGTAGTCCATGACGTTTTTTGTCAAGTAGCATCATAAGTCACAATCATAAATCGTAAAACAAACAGCTAAACACCTCGGGTATTATACGGGGTGAATTTCGCGTGATTTCAATTCAATTTATGTTAAACTTTTTTCTGTCCAATCAAATCTTTTTAATAAAGCTTTACAGTTATCGAAAAAAAATCGAGTTATGTGATTGGTCACTTTCTCAAAGTTATGACGCGTGATGTAAAAGGCCCAGTAGGGATCATTTTCGATATCGCCCGGAGAACCTACGGAATTTCAAGATTATTATCTCAAATCCATTCAGTGCCCATACTGCCGTATTTTTGGGCTAAAAGCATTCGTGTATAACCAAAAAGGGCCTTGTTAATAAGATCGTTGACCAATAGNACTATCTCTATAGCGCGTGTTCGAATCCCACTGATGTTGTCTTAGTGACTACACACTGATAAATTTAGCGGTCCCATTATCAAGACCCTTGCCTATAATCATACTCAAGACAATCACTAAGACAACATTAGTGGGATTTGAACACGCGCTATAGAAATAGTAAACGTTTTTGAGATGGAGTTCCGTTGGGAAAAGGATATGCAGCATATCACATGCTCCTTAATTTTTTCAATTCTTTAATTTTCTAGTCTTTTGAAAAATTTTAATGTGACCCAATACCACGGCTTGAACCGTTATACGAAATAGGAGATTTCCAAGACGCGTTTGGCAAATAAAGGCGTCGGAAATACGGGTCAAACGCGAACGGGAAACTAGGAGCCTGGTGATCCTCTTCCTAGATATAATTTAAATTTTATATTTCAAAAAGCCAAAAAAATTCATCAGCTACGCGCGAGAGTTAAATTCCTTTTTTGACCTTCGAAAGGATCCTTACCGAAGTAAAACAACGAATCCATTATATGGAGACAAACCTCATTATTTCCAAGAAGGCATTTTGACCGCTCAGCATTTTCTAAATCAAAACTTCATTCAACTTCTTTCAACAAAATCTTCAAAAAAAGTTGCAAAAACTGAATTTAAATTTCAACGATTTCCCCACCCTGCATTTGTTAATGATGATTTTGTTGGCGCGATTTCTGAACAGGTCACGTTTGTTATTATGCTTTGTTTCATTTACCTAGGACAACATGCAGCAAAAAGTGTTGCACTTGAAAAAGAATCCAGACTCAAGGCATGGATAAATATTCCAAAGTAATCAAAAAAGTAATCAACGGCCTCTATTTCAGATTGCTGACAAAATATTATATCGCAGTCTATACACAATGTCTATTAGACATACTAAATGGAAATTCAAAATTTTGGTCCGATACTTTTTTTAAATAATATATATATTGCTTGTGGCTGAGCCGAAATGTCAGCTAAATTGAAAATACTACGAAAACAGCAATATTTTTTTTCTGAGGGTGCCTATTTTGGCGTTTTTACCAATCTGAGGCGAAATTCAAAATTTTACCCAAAAGACGCTCGGGAATAAAAATTTAATATTAGTCAACCAAAATTATAAAAATTGGGTTGTGGACAAAAGTAGTCAACTTCTAAAATATTTGTAGGAGACTTTCTAGGGGCCGTTGAGCCCACATTGTTACACACTAATGGTTGATCAAAACCTTCTCTTTATCCATGGTAAAATAAACATTCTGTTATTATAAGTACTTTCAGGAGCGCCGAAGAAAAGCCTAAATTACTTCAACCACCCCCTTAAATTTTAAAAGAATTTCAAAATATAATTTTTCGATTATTTTATGTCATAATAAACAAGCCACGCTCAGAATGAAAACGAGTTTTTGTTCAATTTTTTCGTTATTTTTAAAAACTTTATCTGAACATTTTTTAAAGCCCTTTTTATGAAAGGTGCTAAAAAAGAAAAAAATCTACAATACAAATTAATATTAAAGTTATCGCTCCCTAACTGGTACACTTTTTGGGGGTCGATCAATGTGTTTCTAACTGGTACAGTAAAAAGGGTGCTTTTTTAACGGATATATGTGTGAAAGGCCCCAAAAAGCAAAATTGCAGAAAATATTTAGAACGAACTTTTTTATTTTCTTTCAAGAATTGCTCCCAATTATTATGGAGTTTGAAATATATTTAAGAGGAATTTAAAATGAACATTTTTTGAATCACATTATTACATTTGAAGCCGCTTCGTTGTTGTGCACAAAACTTTTTCCATTAACTTTCGAATTCAACCACAAATTATGCAATTTTATCTGCGATATAGCTTTCTAAGCAAAATTATAGGGATGCGCTTTAACTGGTACACAGCGGCCTAACTGTTACACTTTGTTAGGTCGATAAGTGTACCAGTTAGGGAGCGATGACTGTATACTGAATCAGATCTTTTTACGACGTAATTTTGTTTTATATAAAAAGCTTCGTATTTTTAAACCAACCAAATTTCAAGTGTTTAAACTGAATTCAAATTCTGAATATGAAAAAATCGGAAAAATAGGTTCTGAATTTTAGAACCTCTTTTTTCCGATTTTTTCATATTTTTATTATTTGGCCCATTTTTATATCACTTTATCACACTTTTGTAAATATCCCGGCCCTACTTCTTAAAAACACACTACGTTTGCTTATCATGGCCGGGATATTTACGAAAGTGTGATAAAGGGATATTCATAAAGTTTTATTCAATGTCAGGAATATATGCTGATGATGGGTCTTTCTCGAAATGCACTTTGGACATCTCATTTTATTCATTATTTCGTATTGTTTTTTGGCGCAACTGGATTAGTAACTTTTGCATTCACTTGTCCATTCTCGTCAAACGGCGCTATAATCAATTACACTTCTCCCTCCATTATCTTTGCATTTTTACTTCTTTATGGAACGTCCCTTATCACGATGGGGTTTATGTTTTCAACCTGGTTCAGCACAGCCACGTCGACATCAGTTGCTGCCTCAAATTTTATTTTTATTTGTTATATCCCTTATGGGTTTATAAATCAGAATTTGGACGGGATTAGATTTGGGACAAAAATGATTCTATCACTTTCCTCTCCGGTGGCTATGGGACTAGGGTGTTCCGTCATTACTTCTTGGGAGACCAGGGCGATTGGAGTTCAATGGTCGAATTTAGCCACAGAAGTTTCAGCATCTGATAAAATGTCAATGCTTTCTATTTTTAAAATGTTAATTTTTGGAACGGGGTCTCATAAATTTCACTTACCTCCTCAAACTTTTTGGTTGCTTGCAACAACCGCATTCGTTATTTATTTGTATACGATTTCTACGGCAAATTCGAAGTTTCAAAAAACATCTTTGACAAAACTAAATATTAAAACATCGAAAAAAATATTTGTTTTCATGGAATGAATTGAACAAATCGAATTCGGTGGTTGCTTCCAAATATGGCAAATTAAAGTGAAATAATTGTTTCGAAAGTTTTGATAAAGAAAGACAATCAATAGCGTGTCCACCATCAATATCGATCTATAAAAAAAATTATGAGAAAAAAATTTGGTCGTCACGTGATCAAAATATAGCAATCTTTCGTATTTTCAGTATTTAATTATTTCAAAACATTATTCGACTAAAAATCACAAAAAAAGTTATACATTATGTATGAGTTTTAAAAAAAATTTATTCTTAGAAAAAAAATTGAATGAAAAATAAAAAATAAACATTTAATGAGTAAAGTTTTGAGAGATTTTTATTCTTCGAAACCCTTCAATAAGATATTCTATTATATTACTCTCTTGCGCGATATATTGATCTTATAAATCCTGGTGAATGGGGAATATCTCGTCCGTGGTATTTTATATTCCAGCCCTCTTTCTGGCTCGATTATTTCAATATCAGAAAAGAATCTTCTTCATCAGAATTTGAAATGAAATCTGAAAATAATATAATCCACGAGAAACATGACCCCGCCACAATATCTGGATTAAAACTAGAAAATGTTTCCAAACAATTTACAAAAAATAAAAAAGCTGTAGATAATTTGTCCTTTACAGCGCCAATGAACCAAATTACAGTACTTCTTGGACATAATGGGGCGGGAAAATCGACAACAATGAATATGTTATCAGGAAATCAAATTCAAATCAAAATTTTCGCCTTTCCGCATCAATTTTAACTTTGGAAATTGAGAAAAAAAATCAATCCGAGCGATTAGACCACGATTAATTCATCGTGAAAACTGTGGGAAAATATTTTACAAAAAAAATTAATTAACAGAACATTTTCTAACAAAAAAGACATTTTTTAACAAAAAAATGTTTTATTTGTTAATAAATGTCTTTTTGTTAATAAATGCTTTTTTGTAGTTAAAAATGCGGGTTTTCTTAAAAAAAAATTTGTTAAAAAATGCTAAATTTTTTTTCGAAAAAACTCCAGCCGAAAATTGTAGTTGCGTCTGCTAGTCTTGCGGTTGCAAAGTTTGCAACGCCAGTCAATTTTAGCTTGAGTAACTAAAAACACTCTTGATTACAAAACAAAAATAAATATCCAGTATCCCACCGTTCTTATTTGAAAATAGGGTGTCGAAATCGTTTACATTTCGGCGTTTTGGAAACGACAAAATCTTGATTTTTATACTAAAACATTCTAGAAAACTATTTTTTGCCGTAGTACTTCAGTTTTTTGCCGTTTTACTGCGAACCAAATTTTAGGCCCTAATTTTTTGAAATGCTTCATTTTGAATTTGCTAAAGGAATGCTTAGTGCAGACAGTGGAAAATGTTTTGTTGGTACCATAAATGTGAATAATCATCCAGACGAAGCTCGAAAACTGCTCGGTTTATGCCCACAGTATAACATTC
The DNA here is from genome assembly GCA_004367855.1 of Oikopleura vanhoeffeni. Taxonomy (NCBI): domain Eukaryota; kingdom Metazoa; phylum Chordata; class Appendicularia; order Copelata; family Oikopleuridae; genus Oikopleura; species Oikopleura vanhoeffeni. The sequence continues at coordinate 144,108 of SCLH01001176.1, read as the reverse complement.
TTATTCCAGAATTAACCGTTGGTGAACATCTGCAATTTTTCGCGCGTTTGAAAGGAAGCACCACGGAGGAAGCTGATAAAGAAATTAAAACTTTGGCTACTGAGATACAGCTCGAAACAAAGGTCCGTTTTTAACATTTTCTTGTTTTATTATAGTATGTAAACTAGACTGTTCGATGTTGGAATTTTCGAATAAAAAAGGTCGAAAATATGCTTTAAATGGTCCTCATTATATTTCCTTGTGATTTTTGAAGAATTTCATCTCATTAGCATTTTTTCTAATTTTGACGTTTTATGACCTAGAAATCGTCTTTTTTAAAGATTTACGCCTTTGATTGGTTCATTTTTGGCCAATCAGAAAGTCGTACTATAAATCGTACTATAAGTCGTAGTATAAAACGAACATTTTCGGCAATTGCTTTGAATCTTACGCCCAAAAATTGATGTGTAACCCTTTTTTCAGTTGTTTATATGGGCCCTAGTTTCCATAATGGGACAAACTCAGACACCCTCATGTTAATTTTTTGTTCAAGAAAAGCAAGGAAAGGTCGTCGAGATTTATCTTATGAATAGCCAATGAGCACCAATCATGTGTCCGGAACCTTTATCACAAGCCACAGTCGTTTTATAAGGGGAATTTTGGCTCTACCCAGTTCAATATTCCCAGTTTTTATATCCCCTTTTCACACTATCCGGAATATCCCGGCCCTACTACTAAAAAAACAATCTACGCTTACTATACAGGGCCGGGATATTCCGGATAGTGTGATAGGGGGATATACACTTACGTTCACTTTGAAAACGAAAAAAAGGTTAATGAATTTGTAACGAATTTATCCGGTGGAATGCAGCGAAAATTATCTCTGGGAATTGCTGTCTGTGGTGGATCAACATATATTATCCTAGATGAGCCTAGCTCAGGCGTTGATCCCAAGGCTCGAAAAGATTTATGGGTCATTCTAGAAAAATATCGCGAAAATAGAACCCTTTTGATCTCAACACATTATATGGATGAAGCTGAGGCATTAGGAGATAGAATAGTTATTATTTCAAATGGAAAATTAGAATGTGATGGAACTGTACCTTTTTTGAAAGCAAAACTTGGTAAAGGATATCATTTATCTCTAAATTTGAAAAATCCTTCCAAAGTCAGTGAAATAACAAAAATTTTACAGAATTTTAGCTCCGAAGTTATCCTCGAAAAATGGTATGGCAACGAATCGCAATATTTATTACCTTTCAAAATCTCAGGTAAAATTCTAGAAAACATTTTTGATTGAAATTCCAAATTAAATACGGTCAACTCGGAAAGCAAAATTTGACCCAATCAGAGACGCGTATTTTTCCACGTTATTTGCGATGGGCCCCGAGTGGATAGTACATATTTTCAAGATCGATCGTGAAAAATTACAGTTTTTTTCGTGCGAACAAAAAAGAATGATTCGGGAGAATTATTTATAATTTGGGGAGAATTCTCCAGAATCATTCTTTTTTGTTCGCACGAAAAAAAACACATACTGTAATTCTCCACGCTCGATCTTGAAAATATGTATTTAATTTGTATTTCTCATTCTCATTAATCACGTGCTTCTAACAGCATATTAATTGGTTAAAAAATTTTGCGTGTAATTGCGGGAAAACTTGCGCGCCTGTAATTAGCTGCTCCGATTCACGTTATTCCCAACGCCTCACTTTGATGACGCACCTTTTGTATCAAAAAATGGAGCACACGTAGTATATGTATTGTATCACAATGCAACTACTACTTTATTCAAAATATGCAAATTGTAAACTCTCATAGCACAAAAAGATGAATTGATGGCTTTTGGTACTTTTAACCCGTTTTCGACTCATAGTCAGAGGCTTATTATTTAATACCTCTAACATTATTATTCAGATCAATTTCCCAAAATATTCAAAAAGTTGGATGAAGAAAAAAATAATTTTTTTATTGAAAATTACGGCTTATCAATGACCACAATGGATGAAATTTTCATGCAACTCACTACAAAAGACACTCCGATTACTGATAAACTTCAACTTGAAGAAAAATTTGACGAAACTGATAATCTTCTTGAAAATTTTTCTCAACCAATCAAATTGCTTACTGGAGTACCACTGATGAAGTCTCAATTTTTGGGTTCATTTCAAAAATGTCGATTGCACGCCACGAGAAATTGGAAAATAATATTTATGCAATTGCTCCTGCCTAGTTTGATGGTAGCCTTATCAATTATTCAAATTTTAACAATTCCTGTAATTGGACACCAACCATCTTTAAACTTAGCCCTCTCGTCTTACAGGATAGTGTTCAAAATTTTTGTCTATTAAACGATAGTTTTAATAAAGTTTTATTATATCGTGAAGTTTTAAACTAAGAAAAAAAAATATGAAGTAGAATTAAAAATTTTAAAAATATCAGAAAAAGACGTGACAATTTATAGATTTTTATGTTTAAATTTCTAATTTGAACATGTCCGCCAATTTAATCAGGTCATATAAGGTAGGCATGACAAATTTTTGTTCGCCTACGGTAGGTGATTTTTTTATATGTTCTAGGAAATCATGAATGGAAAGTGTTCATAAACGCAAAACTATTTTTGAAATTGCCTATCTATTTGGCATGGAATTTTCGAAATAAATTCAAGAATAATTTCAAGCCAAATGATAGGCACATTTTTTTTGAAAACGGTACATAATTTTTTGTCAAAATTTTTTTTCTGAGTCAATTTCAGCACAGAAACTAGAAGTGCTCCGAAAATAAATTAAATTTGAGCACGTCAATTTTTGTCGTTCCTACTTTGATTTAGGACCAGAAAGAAGAAAAAAATGTTGTTGCGTTATTTATTTTTCAAAATATTTTTCGACAAAATTTTGAAAATCCCAATTTTGAGCAAAATTGAACATTAGCTTGATTAAAATAAAATTAAAAAACTACAGCTTGTCACATTTTTGCACCCGTTCTTAGTTTTTGCAGAAGCTAATCTCCGCCAATAAGCACCTACGTGTTTGCCAAATTTGAACGTTTTGATTGGGGGATAGTAAATCGTGCAAAACTAAGAATGGGAACAAAAATATGACATGCAGCATGTCACATGCTGTAGAAATTTTAAAATAACATTTTATGGCCACCAAATTGCAATTAATATTTTTTTTCCAAAAAAAACGAATACACAAATGGTTTCTATCAGAAAAATAGTTTAAAAAAAAGAGGCGGACAAAAGTTGGGATTATAAAATAATTCTAATTTGAGAACACATTTATAGAGAAATGAGCGGTTTGTCCCTTAAAACTCCGTTCACGATTTACAACGACGGATGGGTTTACACCAATCCTCCATCAAAAATTATGGAGAAAATATTTTCCGGCCAATCAGAATTGGAGGATTTTTCTACTCATAATAATTCTATCAAGTTGGAGAACTGGATTCCCGAAGCGATCGACGACAAATTGGGCTCGTTTAATGACGAATATATTATTGCAATTGAAATGTCAGAAAATAAAAGTGACAATTATGAATTAAAAATTAAAGGGTGGTTTAATGCGCAAGCTTATCATTCACTACCAGCAGCTGTTTTATACGCTGATAAACTTATGTTAGGGACGGGGATCAAATTATCATATAAATATATCGAAGAAAGTCCTATGCAGCACAGGCTGTGCTCGAGCCAACATATTTGCTCACAAGGGTTAAAAAACAAACGATTATCTGTCTAATGTCGAAATGATGCGGCACAAACGTTCCAGTTGAGAGTTCTTTTAGTAAAGATAAAATAGATCATCTGAACAATTTTACGTCTATTTTTAAAGCTAAGATTGTAACAAGTATTTATGGTCTTTGGTTTTCCATTTCCAAAAAGATCTGCAGCATCTCTAATAGGTCCTTAAGGGGGTTGTGGGTGTAGAATGTTGGAATTGCTGGGGAAATTCTCTGTCAACTGCAAGTAAAATTTTTTAATTCTGGTAAAGGATGGCTCACCGGTGCGGCATCGAAAAACTGGTAAAAATATGTTCTCTATTCACACAAAAATTGTAAAATCTCGATCAATTTTGCTTTAAATTGAATAAAACAAAGATGTTTCGATAAAGTACGACGTCTTCAAATAATTACCAGAAAAGAAAAATTAACAAAAATCTCCTTTGATTTTTAGACGGTAAAAATGAAATTCAGAAATTCTCTTTAAAATCTGAATAAGCTCGGTCAATTTTGTTNAATGATCTTTCCATGAAAAAAAAATCAGACTTGGGGAAGGTTAGGGAAGGGGTTTTATAGCCAAAAAACCTGTTTTTTAGCATAAAAATAAAATTTTCGATGAAAAAAGACAATTTTTCGAAAAAATTCAAATTTTATCGAACGCGCACTAAAAATTCACATATACATCTATATATCAAAACACAACCCTGTTTAGTCGATTTTGGCCCAAAATCGAATGGTGGAAATGCTAGCTATGGGCCATATCTTATGGGATACGAAAAATGGCTAACTATTAAAAAAGTTACCTGATGCTCGATTTTTTTTTGAGGGGTATTTTATTTCAGTGCGTTCTGGTGCATACGATCTTTTTGGGAGGGGTAGCATACAACGGACCCTTGCCGGACAACGGCTCTATGACTCATAGAATGCCCTCAAGAATAAGACAATGACCGAAAAAACGAGGGATATCGGCCCTGATGGACAACGGCCCAAAAGCAAGGGACAACGGCCTTCAAATTTAAAGCTATAGCATATAGTAAAACTGAAGGACAAAGGCTCTTATGTACAACGGCAGGGACCGTTGTCCTTCATGGCCGGTGTCCATCAGGACCGATGTCCGTGTTTTTTTCGGCCGTTGTCCGGAATCGGCAGATGTCCTGTTTTTGTGGCCGTTGTCCCTTGTTTTTTCGGCTGTTGTATGCTACCCCCCCACCTTTTTGGGCCATAATATAACTTCTCAAGCTACGTGTCTCTACAGTCCCGTTTATCGCTTTCGGTTAGGTCGTTTTTTTAGGTACGACCACCATGATTTAGACGATGGGGAGATCTAGACTAGATAGCGACAAATAGTTTTCTGCACGTGAAACCTTGGAAAAAAATATGCGGTAGAAAATTTTTTTGGCTTCCTAGGTTGATCACGTGACCGGAAATCAGTCATCGAAATTGCTCAAAATGACCGAAAAAACGTTTTTTTTTGCGAATTACCGGTGAACCGGTAATCATCGGAGAAAAAGAAAAAATTCCAGCGTTCCAAATTCAATTAAGATTCAGATGCATAAAACCGTTTGTCGCTATCTAGTCTGGTTCTCTCAGAACATATACCCCTTAAGTAGTCGTTCCTAAAAAAAAGCGACCTTATCGAAAAAACCGGAAAATATCGGACCTGAGCATTTTGTTTTTTTGTAATAAAATAATGTTTTTAA
>SCLH01001176.1:118427-131838 GCA_004367855.1 Oikopleura vanhoeffeni | reverse complement strand
TTATTAAAACTATCTTTTTATTTTATAACTTAGAGTTCATTATTATTTGGAAAATATATACCATAGTACAAATAGAGTTGACTTCGTTCCGCCTTTACTCCCGCAACGCCAAGCCTACAAATTAGCCCAAGCATGATGGTCAATGGGGCTCGGAGAAACGTATCTATCAAAAATGGTAATTTTCTTTAAAGTTTTCAATTTTTAAATGCTAAAAGTTAAATTTTTTTTAAAATTTTTTAGTTTCATATTTTTAGATGAATTTTTTTAATGCTGACCCTGACCCCCTTCTGAGTGTGAAATTTAAGTTGTGTAATCATACGGTTAATAATAAGCTTTTTTACGCATTTTTTTTTGAATAACCGTGACCGATTTAAAATAATAAATTGCTGCGAAAAGCCAGAGTGCGCGAAAACACTAATTAGAATCAATCCAAAAAAATTAAGAAAAAAATAAAGAAATAAATTTTTTGTTCCCACTTCAGAAGAACTAAAATAAGAGAAAACAATTAAAATGAGCTCCCTACCTAACCAAACCGACAATAAGCAGATTGTCAGTAAGTACAAATTGTTGTTATATATGACCTTTTAAAGGGTCAACGACTGTACAATAATATAATATGGTTTTTGGAAATCTAATTTTTGCAAATGCGCTTTCGGTTCAAAAAATAAATGCAGTATAATTTTTTGGCCACCAACGCCTCAATATTTGATAAGACTACTTAAGTGATCTTATAAAACCTAAATTTTGACCGATTTTAAAGTACGTCACAATAAATTTAAGCCCCCTTAATAGAATCCTGAAAGATCCGGAAAATAGCCTGGCGAAAAACGAGAAGTTTTGATGCCAGTCGAAAGAACAACGAATTTAAAAAACAGCAAAAAATACTTTTTAATTAAATAACCTTTTTTCATTAACTTAGTTCTTTTTTCATGAACTGTAAAATATATCAGCAATAACAAAATAAGAGATTTGTTGACTTCGAATTGTATTCCTGCATAGAAGCCTTCCGCACAAGCCAAGCCTAGTTTTAGCCCTGAACAGCAAGGCATCGACAGTTTTATTGAGAGAGGCTCTTTTATGAAAATTTCGATTGAAAAAATAATAATTTCAATTTTATATCGTTTTTTTAAATGCAAAAAAACTTTGAATTATTATGTTTTTAAATTTATCGCCCTCTCAATCAAGGTGCGGTTAAGGCATAAGTTTGGCAACAGATTTTTCTGTTGCAACTTAGTGGGACACCTCAACCAAGGTAATCATGTTAAAGATTCATCTTTGACGCAGAAAATTGATTGTCAACAATTTCAGTGTGAGGAAATCTCATCACACTGACTATTGGTTATTGAATTTGCTTTAATTTTTGTTTTATTCGAAACTTAGTTTTAAAGCATTTCACATAACCATGTTAAAGTTTTCAAGATATTTTTGGCTTCAAAGTGAGAACCTTGACTGATCACATATTCAAAAACTTTAAGCGTTATCACGCGGGTTATAAAATGGATAATTATCATGTTCTTGGAGAGCAGATGTAGAAAACTCCAGAACATTTTGATNTTTGTAAAACAAAGTTATGCCTTTTTATTTAAGAATTTTAAAATAATAATAATAAATTCTTTATAAATTATCTAAATTATTGAATAATTTAAACTGTCTGATAAAAAAATTTATGAATCGTATACTCAAAATTCGTCTGTTATAACGGGAAAAAATTTAATATCGCGTATTAAACTGAAGGATGTAGAAAATCGTAATATGTTGTCACTTTATGAAATTGAAAGAGTTGAGAAAGTCACTAAATTATATCGTGAATTACCTGTCGAATATTTGAAAGCAACAAAACAAGTTTTGAGAATTGATCAGAATGAACTCTATTAAATTTTCCGAACAGAAGTTTCTGATGTGTCTTTTTATACATTTAAGTTATGCAAACCAGTTTTTATAGAAAAAAATCGACTAAATTGGCAAAATATGTGCATTTTATAATTTAACAAGCTTGGAGATGCAATTGGTTATCAATCTTTACAAAATTTATCAGTTGAAAATTGTTGGTTGCTTTGCCTTTGTAAAGGAGAACAAAATCGACCGTTTTCCGAAATTTACAAGTGTTTGCATTGTAAGAAATATTCTCACTGTTTTCGACATTTGAAAAAACGCAAAATTGTCAATATTGCTGGCATGAATGTGACTCGGGATTTATAGAGTTTATTGCAAAAGAAATAACGGATTTTGATGTTTTGGAATATGTTATAAAAGTCCCGTTTTTTGACGCCAAAGAAAAAAAATTTCCGACATTTGTACCAACTAATGATGTTTGTTCAAAAAACCTAACCCCACAAAATATGTTCGATAAGTACATGTCATTCATACTAGATGGAATTTTGCACTACGAGATAACAACCTTCTCAAAGCAGTTTATTCCCTCAGGATCACCATTCGACACCAACGACTTAAACAATGCGTCTGGAATTCCAAGAGATATCGTGATAATGGAAAACGATTACGCTTCAAATATAGGACCGTTTTTCAAATTCCAAATGTCTCAATTTGAAATAAAGTTGCGCGAATAAAAATTACAATAAAGTAATTCTTATTCAAATTAAAAAAACGGCAAAAAGTTTTGATTAGAACAAAACACACGGCTAGTGAGTGAATAATACGGGTTTTATACCGTCTTAAAGTCTTATATCAAATTTTAAAATAGTAAAGAAATAGACCCTGATACAAAGACCCAAAAACGATATTTCCAACGAATTAGAAAACCAATGTTTTAAAACATGTGGTGAAAACATTGGTCCAAATATTGACTAGTTCCAAAAGATTCTAAGAGAAAAAACAGCCAGTCATTAATTTATCAAATTTGAAAGCACACGAAAAAATATCTTTATGAAGAATTTATATAACACATCTGAGCCATTTTATCACTCTACCACATTTTTACAAAGCACCAAAGATTTTGAATAAAAGATACAGGAAAACAGAACTACATCTCGTTACTAGCTTATAGCCTTGCCTCGAGCAGATCCCCGCAGCCAACGAAACCCCTTTGAACATTGAGCGACTACGAAACCAAGGCACTATTGTGAGCTTAACTTTGGCTGCAATTTTTTGGCACGAAAAAACATACAAAAAANTAATATATTATATATTAAATTAATATATAATATAAAAGAAAATTCAATATGAATTTAAGAGAAAGTAGAATGATTGTTTATAGTCACTCCGACAAAATGTTCAAATGATCAGCGTTTATTTGTAGTTGTTATAACTGTTTGAACGGTTTATTCGAGCAATGCCTTACTGATATAAAACCGATTATCGCAAAACAATTTTAGAAGTTTTAAACGGTTCCAGTAACAAGCGCCGATGATATAAATCTTGATATCACAGATGATTATCCATTTGATTACAAATATTTGCACGAAAGTGGATATCTAGAAGAGTCTAAGCTTTATGACTATAACGACAACCCTGTTTCCGACACTGATTCANTATAAGGACCCCAGCATCATTTTTGTCCTTATAAAAATAATTTCGTCGATTTTTGATGTTTTGCTCTCTACCGCTACTGAGACCGAATTTCAACAAGAAAAAAAATAGAACGACGCGAAATGTTTTTAAGATTCCAAATATGTTCTTCGATTTTCAATTCAAAATACCAAAGTCCCGATAGATTTTGCAGTTTTTGGGTTTATGAGCGAATTAAACAAGTACTATACACGTGACCGACCTCAAATTTCGGCTCGCTGGACTCATTTTTTATGCTTAACAAACGTATCAATTTTTTTTTTCAAAATTCGAAAATTTCCTCAAAAGTGTGTTCCCTATCTTTGAAATCAACCAATACAAATCTAAGGTTTCCACCATTAAAGTCGACCGACAGAAATACTTGTGATATTGCAAGAAATTTTTTGCGGGAATTATTTAAAAACGACCGTAAAATGGACCTTTTCGGTTGAGTAGTGTTTTAAACACTGTGTTTATCAGTAAAATGACGTCAATTTAAAAAAAAATTGCATTTTGAAAATTTGTTATTTTTGACCTCAAAAGCCGATTTTTTGATAAAAAAAAATAGAAGAACGTCAAAAATGGGATGCCTGTTTGGTCGGAAAATGACATGGACATCAAAAACATCGCTATTTATTTCTAGACGTTTTCTACGCCAAGATCGAAATTTAAATTTCAACAAAAGTCGAAAAAAACAATCAGAATCATGGACTTAATTAAATAAACTGAATTCGGTGGTTGCGACGGTTGAACAATTTTGCAAATTTGTGTAAAAAAAAATTTCCTAACTTTTGATTTCGATAAATTTTCGCAAAAAACGATAGGTCTATCGCATATCTAGAAAAAAAAATAAAGCACTTATCGACAAAAACCTTCCACGAAGTTTTCGTATCTTTAATTAATACCGGTTATGTTAAAATTTAGGTTTATTTCAAGAATAGGAACCTCAGAGGAGATAGATTTCCGTTTTGGCTTAGGTCTCGCCTGTTTCGCTAAGTGTCTGAGAGTGTATTCATGCAAAAGTTTGACAGAAGATTTTTCCCCAAGATGAAGGCTAGTTCTAAAAACTGGCTATCTGAATAAATATCTTGAAGCCGGATGTTTCGCTAATATTTTATCGGAAATATGTCATTAGGACAGCGGATACCCTTAAATGAATAAACAAGTCAAATTATCAGAACTCAAAACGTTAGGAAAATTTTTTTTGCACAATTTAGCAAATTGCTTCAACCGTCGCACCACCGATTCAGTTTATTTAATTAAGTCAATTGATTCTGATTGTTTTTTTCGACTTTGTAGGAAATTTAAATTTACGATTTTGGCGTAGAAACGTCTAAAATCAAATAGCGATGTCTTTTGATGTCCACTGTCATTTCGCCGACAAAAGCATCCCATATTTGAACGTTTTATCTATTATTTTTTTATCAAAATCGGCTGTTTGAGGTCGTCAAAAATAACAATTTTCAAGATGCAATTTTTTTTTTGAAATTGACGTCATGTTTACTGATAACCACAGATGTTTAACCCGTGTGAGAACAGAAAGAAGTTTACCGCCAATGCACCGGGGACACCTATATATAGGTGACTGTTCACCGGTTTTACAGGAAGCCCAAAGTAGTTAGAGTTTCTTATTGTTTGATAAGGAAGTTCAAACACGATATATTTTTTGCATTCCGACATATTGATTTCTGAAATTTTGAATTTTTATTTCTAGACAAAATTAATGATAAGAGCAAGGGTACAGCATATCACAGTGGGATACAAGCTTACAGTGGTGTCAAAATTATTTTTGGGATATTGAATCGAAGGCACAAGGATTGACCAGATGTCATCGTTTTGTCTATTATGATTTATATATAATCAATCAAAAATATATTTTTAAAATAAGGTTTAAAATTTTCAGATGAAAATCACAATTTTTCATAAAAAATGGTTATTTCTCCCCTATAAAGCAGATACAGTACACTTCTGAATTATCTTTCTGGGTAGAATTACTATATCAAGTGGACTCTGTGGACAATATTTAATTGCATCGACTTGAATTTTGTAAAATTAAAATGTTTCGTGAATAACTTAACAATGGAAGAATTTTGAAAATTCCTTTTGAAAAAAAATATCTGTTCCTGGTATTATACCAATTAATCTTTGTTTGGAGTGTCAAAACCATGGACAAAACACTTTCCTTAAAACTGGCTATTTTCAAATTTTAATTGACGCATAGGGTCGCATTTAATTGTTTAGAAGGCGGTAAAAGATTGCGAAAAAAATCTCAAAAAATCAACCTCGCTAAAAGTTTGAAACAAAATTTCCAAAAAAAAAATACAGTCACTTTTTTGAAATCTTGCAAAAATTCTTTAAATGCTTATTACGAAGGAGACCAATTCTACGATGGTTTTTTTGCACATTTTAGATGATTTAAAATATGCCGTCACCTATATATAAGGTGTTGTGCTCACACGGGTAGTTTTAAAAACACTACTCAACCGAAAAAAGTCCATCTTACGGTCGTTGTTTAAGAATAATTCCCGCAAAAATTTCTCAGTGCAGGATCACAGTATTTCTGTCGGTCGACTTTATGGTGGAACCTTAGATTTGTATTGGTTGATTTTCAAGATAGGGAACACAACTTTGAGGAAATTTTCGATTTTGAAAAAAACAATTATAGTTGTAGGCATAAAAATGAGTCCGCGAGCCGAATTTCGAGGTCGGCTCACGTGTATGAGTACTTGTTTTAATTCGCTCATAACCCAAAAACTGCAAAATCGATCGGGCTTCGCTCTAGACTTCTTGGTATTGTTGACTTGAATCGAGACATATTTGGAATCTTAAAACATTTTCGCGTAATCGTTCTTTTTCTTGTTGAATTCGGGTCTCAGTAGCGGAAGCAGGGAAAACATCAAAAATCGAGAAATTATTTTATAAGGACAAACATGATGCTGGCGTCCTATAACATTCCAGCAGACAGTTTTCGTATATGACAAGAAAAATTGGAGTTCATATTACGAGTACAGGTGTAAGGTTTTTCCCTGTCTTTTTTACACAAACTGTTACACTGATTTCCCCGTATTTGATTGGTTGAATCTGAGAAACACCTACGTCTTTTCTCAGTTTCACAATCAAACGGCGGAAACTACAAGGTGTAACCAGTTTGGAACAAAGAAGGGAAAACACCTTACACCCCTGTATATGACCTGTTTTATATTTTTTTCAAGAAAATATGATGACTATTTGCTGATTTCAGCTGGAAATCTATCGGGCTAATCGAGTCCTGCCCGTTGGTATTATAAATAAAAAAACAAGACTATTTCGAATCTTTAAACATTTCGCGTCGTTCTTTTGTTTTTCTGTTGAAATTCGGTCTCAGTGCGGTAGAGGCAAAACATCAATCGACGAAATTATTTTTATGGGGACAAAAATGATTGCTTGAAGTACATAATAATAAAATCATAAATAAATACAGCAGACAGTTTGTTGGGACAAAGGTTTCGTATGACAAAAATTTGATGTGCGTGTGTAGCGTGTGTAATTGACTGTTTTATGATTTTTTGAGAAATATGATGATATTTGCTGATTTTCAGCTGCCAATCTCATCGGGGGTGTGTCTGGCCCGTTGGTGGGTTATAAATAAAAAATCAAGATATATGTGGAGATCTTTGAAAACAGGGTGCGCGGTAGTTTCTTTTTATTTTGTGTTGCAATCGGTCCAATGCGGCGGCCGAGGTTATCAAACAAGTTGCCTAGACAACAAATTTGGGGTTCAAGTCACCGATTGGACCGTTTATGATTTTTATGAAAAGGTAGCATAGTTGTGATTTCAGCGTGCAAGAATGTCATGGCTTGCGTGTATGACCTGTAGTATTTCATGCAGGATAACAATGTATAAAACCTATTAAGAATTGAAATAGTATAGGACAAAAAATTGGTTGGGGCAAACGCGTCGAGACGCCTTTATTATTTTTAATGAAAGGTCTGGTTATTATTTTATGATTTTTTGTATTGTTTATTTTTCTAACAGATCAGATTAAAATTTACAACAGTGTTTTCCGCTTCTGGTAAATAACGGAATCAAGCAGTCGGTTTTCCTCTAGCAAGTTGGGTCTTGTCATAGGCAGATGAATTTTAGCGATCGCGCCCATCAACATTCATTTCTTCTTCTGTTATAATATCTCGTAGATGCAAAATTCCAGTCTAGTATGGGATGTGTGAGGCATGCACTTATCCGAGACTATTTTGTGGGGTTAAGTATTTTTGAGAGCGACATCATTAGTTTGTTACGGGATGTCAGGAAATCTTTTTTTTCTTTGCACGTCAAAAAAACGGGATTTTTACATATTCCAATAAATCTCCAAAATCCGTAGTTCCTTTGGAATAAACTCTTTTAAATCCCGATTCACATTTCCTGCTAGCAAATAATTTTGATAATTTTGCGTTTTTTACAAATGTCCGAAAACAGTGAAAAATTTTCTTCGATGCAAACAGTTGGTATATTTCGAAAACGGTCGATTTTGTTCTCCTTTCACAAAGCAGAGGAGCGAGGGCGAAGTAGTTTTCAACTGATTAGTGTGTGTAGAGGATTGATTACAACTCCAAGCTTGTTAAAGAGGTAGAATTCCCGATCCGAAAATGTGCGCGAGTATAGGGCAACATGCACTATTTTGCCAATAGGTCTGTTGTGCGTAGTGAAGGTGTTGCTTAACTTGAATGTATAAAAGGACACACCAGAAACTTCTGTTTGGAAAATTGATAAAGCTTCATTTCTCAGGCAATTCTCAAAACTTGTTCTTGTTGCTTTCAATATTCGACAGGAATTCACGATATATTCAGTGACTTCTTCAACTTTTTTTTTAATTTCTTAAAGGTGAAACAACATATTAACGATCTGTTACATCCTTGACTGCTCAATGCACGGGAAAGATGTATAAGGACCTTCCACCATTATTTTGTGCGTATAAAGGATTATTTTGTTGCAATTTCGCAAGCTGAAATCAGCACAATCCTTCTTACCTTAGTTTTCAAAAAGATCATTAAAAGGTCCATGACTGTAATATGACCCCAAATTTTTGTCCTAGGAACCATGTTTGATAAACGTCTGCTGTAAAGTTTATAAGGACTCCAGCATCATTTGTGTCCCTATAAAATATTCGGTTCGATTTTTGATGTTTTTGCTCCTACCGCTTAATTGAGACCGAATTGGAACAAAATAAAAAGAACCACGCGCACTGTTTAAAGATTATCAAAATGTGTTCGTGGTGAGGTGATATTTATTTATATACACGGGGGCGAACGAAGCGCCGATAGTTACGGCTAGCTGAATCAGGCAAATCTTATCATCATATTTTCTTAACAAATCAATAACAGTCACTATACTGTAATATGACTTCATTTGTTGGTATACAAAACCTTGTTCAACAGTGACGTCCTTGTTAGAGGTTATTAAGGACGTCTTAGATCATTTTTGTCCTAATATCAAAAATTCAATTTTGTCCGATTTTTTCTATGTTTTGCTCTCTACCGCTACTGAGACGAATTTCAACAAGAAAAAAAAAAAGAACGACCGCGAAGGTGGTGGAAGATTCGATATGTTCTTTGATTTATGGTGTATTTTATACCAGCTGCGCGTAGATGCCTGAAGAGTTCGCACTGAAATCAGAAATTAACATATTTTCTTCAAAAATGATGTAGAGACAGTCGATATCCTGTAGATATGACTCCAATTTTTTATCATACGAAACCTTGTCCAACAAAACTGTCTGCTGTAAGATATAAGAGACTCCAGATGCTTTTGTGTCCTATAAAAATAATTTCGTCGATTATTTGATGTCTTTTCTCTTACCGCGTACTGGAGGGCCGATTTCAAAAGAAAAAAAACAAGAACGACGCGAAATGATTTTTAAGATTCGAATATGGTTCTCTTGTTTTTTTATATACCACGGGCCAGCAGACGAAGCGCCGATTACACTTTCGCAGCTAAATCAGGGGCCAAATTATTCATTCATATTTATCTTAAAAAATCATAAAACAGTCATATGACTGTATCTGACTCAATGGTTTTGGATAGAACCTTTGTTCAACAAACTGGTCTGCTGTGAGTTATAAGGACCACCAGCATCATTTTTGTCGCTTATAAAGATAATTTCGTTGAATTTTTGATGTTTGCGTTCTCTACCGTACTGAGACCGAATTTCGACGGGAAAAAAAAAAAGAAACGACGCGAAATGTTTTTAAGATTCCAGGTGTGTGCTGTTGAGTTTAGTGTGTGAGCCGCGGGCCGAACGAAGCCAACGATAGATTTCGCGCGTGAACAGCGATTATCATCATTATTTCTCAAAAAAATCAACTTAACAGTCATATACTGTAATATGACTCCAAGGTCATTGTCGAATACGAACCTTGGTTCAACAACCTGTCTGCTGTGAGTTATAAGGGACCTCCAGCATCATTTTTGTCCTTATAAAAAGTCAATTTCGTCGATTCTTTGATGTCTTTGCTTCTTCTACCGCTACTGATGCCCGAATTTCAACAGAAAAAAAGAACGACACGAAATGGTTTTAGATTCCAAATATGTTCTTCGATTTTCAATTCAAGATGAGCAAATCGTCGAGCGAAGCCGATAGATTTTCGCAGTTTTTGGGGTGGTGGTGTGTGCGATTGCGAGCGAGTACTATACACGTGACGAGCCTCAAATTTCGGCTCGTGGACTCATTTTTTTGCTTAACAAACCTATCATTTTTTTTTCAAAATTCGAAAATTTCCTTCAAAAAGTGGTTTCCCTATCTTTCGAAGATCACCATTATAGAGTGGAGTTCAAGAACCTTCAGAAAGATTGGTAGAGCGTCGAGGAAATTAAAATCATTGATATTTTGACCTGAGATAAAGCTATTATTGTGATGGTGTGGTGTTTCATGGAAGTGCTATCAGTTTTACACTGGGGATACAATACAATGAATTAGTGCTCTACGCAAAAATTAAGGCAAAACATAATTCAATGTTGAAATTAATAGCTGGGAAATGCTTCAACCAATGGAAAATACGGAATCAATGAAATATATAGATAATAATACAGAGAACAAAGGAAGAAAAAAATTTGAAAAAAACAATTTTTATACAAAAAAAATTTCTTAACAAAACTTTTTTTCACAAAAACATTTTTTAACAAAAACATTTTTATTTAACAAAAACATTTTTACGAAAATTTTAACAAAACATTGTTTTTAACAAAAAACTTTTTTAACAAACCATTTTGTAAGAAAACAATTGAGGACTAATTGGGGGTATCCTTATATTTTTTAAGTAAAAGACTTGAAATGGACAAAAGGGTTTTTTTTTTCGTATGGTAATAATTAAGCACAACATTTGATAATTATAATGTCAGTGAAAATCGCGGTATTTATAAGATAAATACCGCTAAACTGCATTTTTGTTAGAAAATGATGTATATATATTAAAAATGTTTCGGGAACAATTGTTTTGTTTAAACTGTTTTATTAAAATTCGTTTGTGTTAAGAACCCCTGCGAACGCTTACAATTTGTTCCAAACTGCGTGTACAGCAAGTTAAATAAACAACATTTTGAGAAGCTTTGACTTTATTTGGTGTTGTATGAGATAAAGGCTAGGCTTGAAGGTTAAAAAGTGCAGTGTGAAAGTTTAGGACCTGGTATTTTCATGGAAAATTTGTTCAAGTTGTGCTTGTTCACAGTCTATAGTTTCAATTTATCTTGGAGTTTTAATTTTTCTATTTCGAACAGATCAGCGAGACGAATTTTTTGTTGGGGGCGTTGAATTTAAGACATTCGGGGGACAATTAGTTAGCGCAGCCATCGCAGCTCAGAGAAAGACTAGACGAGCAAATAAAAAACCCAGAGATTTGTGAATAAAAACTGACCTGATGGTGTGTCTGTAAAAATTTATATTGGTATTTCTTCTTTGATTTCGTTCGATAATTTCATAGATTGATTTCGTATATATTTCAATCCAACTATTTTGGCATATTGCTCTTCAATGTTGTGCCTAAAATTTATTTGTTAAGAATTATTTAACCAATAATTTTTTTATCGCTGATTTCTCTAAAAGACCACTCATGACTTTAATAGGACTTTTGCATTTGAAAATCATTACAAAAATGAGATTCTGATGGCTAGTTTCTGGGGCGGTATTTAGAAGTACTGGTCTACAGATTCCGATGTGGCGCTATTGGACAAACAGACATACTATTATATATACATAAAAAATGATATTCGAAGCAATTTTTTGATTTTCAAGCCAAAAAATAAGATACATAACAAGAAAAATATATACGAAATTTATGAATCAAATCAATAAGAAAAGATTCTCAAATGAAAATGTTAGAAGGGTTGAAATTCGAAAGTCAATAACCCTATATATAATTATTACATTTAACTTATCAAAAAAAAAAACAAAAGCACAAGAAAAATTCAAATTATACATTACACACCTACCTGATAACACATGATAGAAGAACTGAAAATCTAACACAATAAATAGCAAGTACAAATTACAAAAAAGTGAAACATGCAAACATCTCTCAAAATGAGGAGTTCTGGGATGAGAAAGTAACAACGGCAAAACAGGATAAGATCATAGCAATTTAATGATAACTAGAATTGGATACTCCATAAAAATTGACATACTCCGTAGCCACCTGGGTCAAAGTACAAACACTTGAATTCTACCAAGGAAATTCAAAACACCAAGGAAGAATAATACCACCATTAGAAATTTTGAAAAAACCAGAAAAGAATATATACAATTATAAAATAGTACACAAGAAAAACCAAACCGACCTGAAACTGATATATATTATGAAGGATTCTGCTAATTATAAAATATGTTGACGGCAGACAACAGGAACCTTACAAACTAAACTGAACGATATAATATATTTTATTTTGTTAGCGTATCCGACGGATCGCCCAACGAAAAAAACTATTATAGCTATTTTTATATATGACCCAATCGAATTAGAAGATTGAGTTATATAAACCAGATATCTCATNTTTTTCTAGAATATGCGATAGACCATCGTTTTTTGAGGTTTTCCATCGGAAATTATATCTCCTCAGAGGACTCCTAGTTAGATTTCAAAATTCACTCAAATTTTTGCAAAAGGAAGCTCAGAACAAATAAAAACTTTTGTGAAGCCGTTTTTTTTTAATTTCGACCCCAAACTCAAAATATGAATTTTTCAAGGAAACGTGAAAAAATTTCCGCTTCAATTTTTACGAAAGTAGGCTCAAAAGAAAGCTGGGAAAACACTGAAGAGAAAGTAGGTTTACGTCAAATCGATATTTTGAAATTTTAGTGGTCCAATTGACACAAATGTTATTTTTGAACATAATTTTGAGAAAAATACTTAGAAAAAAATCGAAAAAACGCAAAATTTTCGAAAATTTTTTTGTTGTCATTTGGGTTGTTTTATGCGTTCAAAACATAAACAATTGATTTGGTGCATTTTTATGACATAATAACTGCAGAAAATGTAGGAGCAGGGATACCCTTAAAGTGAGTAACTGATGTTATTTATTGTAGAATATTTTGAGTCAAAATTGTTGACCCTTTAGCTTACTGCTCGTCTATCTTTCAAATAAATTTGATTATCATTATTCGTAACAAAATCGAATAATAAAGAAAATAAAGCAATTCCATGGGGAAAACTATTCAACCCGAATCCAATCGAC
Source organism: Oikopleura vanhoeffeni (assembly GCA_004367855.1). NCBI lineage: Eukaryota > Metazoa > Chordata > Appendicularia > Copelata > Oikopleuridae > Oikopleura > Oikopleura vanhoeffeni. The sequence continues at coordinate 118,637 of SCLH01001176.1, read as the reverse complement.
AACACTGCCTCCCATCGATTCTAAAACATAATTTATACCGATCATCAAGCCTTGGTCAGCAGTATATCCTTTTATGACCTTTTGATTAATCTAAGAGATGTGGGTTTAGGGAGCCAATCCTAACACTCCTAAGACCCCTTCTAGCCACTCATGAGGCCGCTTTCTCTTCTTTTCAGCCCACATCTCTTAGATTAATCAAAAGGTCATAAA
>SCLH01001176.1:74097-106695 GCA_004367855.1 Oikopleura vanhoeffeni | reverse complement strand
TACTATTGAAAATAGTGTCGAAATAAAAAATTTTAGATCAATATACTATCAGTATATATGCAAAAAAACATATTTTTCGAAAATTCCCATGTTTTGCCTCAGAAAACCGCTAATTTCAAAAGTCTATTACCAGTTGACTTGGAAAAAACAAAAAAGTTTTCCATGTCAAACATTTACTTTGGTACATGATACAAAAAACCGTTTGTCGATATCTCTTATAATCTCGGAGTAATTATGCTGACAAGAGTGGCTTTCATTATAAAAAGCTACGTAAAATATTTTTTGTTTGAAAAACCCTGCCTACAGAAAGTTATATATTCAGATTAAATTTGGTAGCACGGAAAATCAATATTTTATATCTCTCCCGAACAATTTTTTTTAGAAAAATTTGATATCGATGTAAATTCGAGCGAAATTTAGAACAAAAAAGTAAATTCGATATTTTTTTTGATGTTAGAACATCGACAAAACAAAAACTTTTCTTGAAAAAGGCCAATTTCATAATAAGTGATTCTGAACTTTGTGTATTCATTTGAAAAAATATTGTACGAAATGCAAAATTTGATTGCAAACAAGAACATCTACATTATTTGAAAAGAAAAATTCTTCTTAATTTTTACTTATTGCTCTCTAGCGGCTGGAGTGGGCATTTTTTCAAATTTTTACGGTCATTTTCGGCTTTTCCGATACCGATTTATCCCGTAGCCTCATTTTTTTTAGCCTGCATATAGCCTGCGTTTTTGCTCTCTAGCGGCTTTCGTGGACCATTTAGAGCTTAACCTATTTCGAATTCGGATTCCTGAGGTCGTTTTACCCTCAATGGGCCCCATGAAGGGCCATATTTTTTTGGCCTGCGTTTTGTACCCTTGCCTTTAAAAGTTTTAAAAATGACCTTAATTAACCGTATTTTACCTCAATTTATGATTAGTGCGCTCTATTTGTCAGAAAGAGAGATTTTGAGCACCCACTCATAATAAGTAAAATTAGTTCTACGTATAGAAGAGAAATTGACATTTTGAATTATTTCTCACAAACTCAAACTTCAAGTTTTATAAAAAAAAGTTTACGTAAAACTGTTTTAATCGATCAATTTGTTATGCCTGAATTTATTTGAGTCGATTGATTTACCTTGAGCTTGTGCGTCTTCTTCCAGGTCTTTGACGTGATCATCAACCATGAGAACATCTGCTGGTGCAACTTCTGCTCTGTCGATATTCTCATCTAGTGGCCGATAATTTCGAAGCTTTAACGCTGGCTCACTTTCTGTGTTTTCTGTAGCCACACCTTTTCGCTGAAAATTGTTATTTTAATAAGCTGATTTGTAAAAAGAATGGGTTTTTCAAGCCCTTTTTGATCCCTTTGCAACCCTGGTAATAAGTGTAGGAACAATTCATGCGAAATTAATTGAAAGAGCATTATTTCGTCTAAAAATATTTAAACGAAAAAATTATTCACGAAAATGTTTTTGAGGAAAAAATTTTTGACGAAAACAGTATCTGAGAAAAAATTATCAGCCAATAACGTTTGTCGGTCATTGAAACGATTCGCCATCTATAATTACAGACTTTTCTCGTCAAAAACTTTTTCGTCAAAATTTTTTTCAGTTGAAATTTTAAAACATTTCTATGTCGTAAATTTAATTCGGAAACTGGCATTTTTACCATTTTTTTGCTCGAATATTATACAATACGGAAAATGTGTTATGGATTTTAATCGAGGAGATCGTCCTAGGTTAACGGACCAATGGGAGAAAAAATCATCAGAAAAAATACGAAGGACCAAAACATATTTTCCGTATTGTAGATTCAGGGTTGAATAACCTCAAAAAATAAGGTGCCTAAGAAAATATCCAGTGTATCTGGAATATACCTTTGCTCTCATGGCCATGAGTTTCTCCCTTCTTGTTTGCGCCGCATCTTGTAGAGAACTTATATCCATTCTAAAATAAAAAAATAAATACAGTAGGTTGCATCAAAAAGTGGCAGTAATAATAAAAATTATTTCACAAGAAGCTTTATTTTCAAACGTCACTAAAAAATTTTTGGTTAGTTTTTTAATTTCGAGTTATTTATTATTTTTCTTGATATGTTTATCATGGAGAGATCTCAATCCCCACACTTTCTGATATGACAAATCATTTTTATTCCATTTGAATAATTTGAACGAAATCAATTTTTTATCACTACACTGGATAACCAATCGCCTTTCACTTTTCGGCTGAGATATAAAATAAAATTCACCAGGAGATAATTCAGGGTATTCAGTTTTTTCTAAATTTTGGTTAAAAATAGTGGGGTCATATTTAGAGTGCACACTGGGTTACTTTTCTAAACTGGCGGTGGAGCTAAATTTATATAAAAACCGTATGAGAAAAGCAATATTCGAAATTACTGGTACTCAAAATTTTTCCTTCAAAATGACGAAATATTTTGAAATTTTTTAGAGAATCAATAAATTAAATTTCATATTTTGAATAGTAAAAATAAATTTTTTCAATCATCTTAAAATTTAATTCAAATCATCAGCATATTTTGAAAATAAACACATTTGAGAATTTTTTTTGCAGGTCATTTTAATATGAAAATAGTACGCATTTCGCAATAGTAGGCCTCGGAATTTTAGCCTTATATTTTTAGATTAAAATGGCCTGCAAAAATTCTTACTCGAATAAAGTTTTATTTTGATACAATATGAAAAAAAAATTGAAAGCTTATGAAAAATTTAGTTGTACTTTAAAAACATATATCTATCAACCCGGGGGGCGCAATATCGCCGAATTTGCCCAAATTTTTTGCCGAAAACCTACGCAATTTGGCAAAAAACTTTTTGCGATATAGGCCCCCAGTACAAAGGGGTGGCTCAATATCGCCGAAATTTTTTGGCAAAAAACCTTCAGCGATATTGCCCCCCCCCTGTATGAAGTAAATACAATTGTTAATAACAAATAGGCTCAATTTAGCGCTGAAATGGTTTCATTATTTTTGGGCTAGTACAGTAAATTTCCCGATGCGCACCCTGGTAAAAATATGAACTCCCAAAAATATTTGTAACCCGAAACTATTTTTAGGTCAATTGGTATCACTTTTTTACCATAAAAATGAAAAAATGGAGGAAAATGAAACGCTCTTGAAATACGTTCATTTTCCGCCGCTGTGTTATCTTCAAAATTAATCTGAAGATTATGTTCGGAGGTTTTTTTGGTAAATGTTGCTTTTCCAATTTGTGGGGATAATTTAACATTTGGTAAATCATCTAAAACATTCAAAAACAATTCTGCGCCAATCTCTCCACACTCCATTCCAAGGGTTAAAAGATTTTTTCGGCCGATTGATATTTTATCAGATTTTGCTAAAATTTCACCTTCGTCAAATTTTTTCAAAAAATATGGGACCAACAATGAGAAATTAAAATGTTGTAACATGAGCAACCTCCATTTTGTCCACTTACAGGTAAACTAGATTTAGCTTTTCTTAATCTTAAAGGAAAACGATAAGAAAAATCAAAATATAAATACCCACTACATTTTTATGGTATTTGAAAATAAATATTATTTTTTTAAAATTGACCTTTTGTCCGTATAGGTATGATTTGTTTTAGATGGGTCATATAAAATGGTTAGATAGCTCGGAAGTGGTATATACGAACTATTTGAAATNATGAATTCAGAGCTCATTATGTTGAAAGTAGAGTACTAATTTAGGGTGACGCGGCGATATTGAAGACACAGTTCCTAGCATGATTGCGCGCCATAAAAACGAACTACTGATTATTGAAAGTTGGTATTCTTCATCAATGTTATTCGTCGTTTAAAATTTAGTAAATAGTCGAAAATGTAGGTTTTTTCAGGAACAGTTTCAGACAGTGAGTCGTTTTTTGGACATAAAAAACACCTTTCATTAATATCTTTTTTTCCCTTTCAACTGGCAATAGTTGCATGTTTGAATAATTTTTGATACTTTTTGAGAAAGCAAAGGTTAAATACAATTCAGATCCGCCGTTAAAAGCATCCTTAGCAAATAGATTTGTTTTCTGAACGATAATTTTCGTCAACAAACTGGGCAAAAGATTATTCTTCAGTTTTAATGTGAATAGCGGCAATTATGGTTAGGATTGTGAAGATAAGTTATGTCATTTCAAATTTAAAAAAACTTTGAACGGAGGACATAAGAGTAATGCCACTGTTCAAGTCAAGAAAATGGTTGAAAATAAATAACAGGATCTACATCAGACTTTAAGTTTGTTTCAAACTTGTTTTCAAAAAAAAATCAAGCTTCTTAAAGCATAAAATCGATCAATACACTATTCACTTTCTTTCTACTCTTAAAACTTTTTTAATTCGTACAAGTTTTTTTCTGGTTGGACAGCTTTTATAAAAAATCTAAATTTTTTTCCGGAATTATCAATTCGTTGTGTCAGAAGCGGGAATCAACACCATGGATCGATTCGGATCGGAAACCGATCCGATCCAGTTTCCGATTCCAATCTTTTCAACAGGCGCCCCGATCCAGATTGCCCGAAATCGATCCAAGCGTTTCAAAAAGACGGACCGATCCGATCCCAATATTTTTTCAAACTCACACGTGACCGAGTCCGACCAGATCCGATCCAATTTTTTTACGATCGCTCAGTCCGATCGTAAGCCATCCGATGTGATCCATTTCTTTTGTGTGAAACATTAATTGTTTTAGAAAAAAAAAAATGTGTAAATATTAGCCAAAAAATGTCAAATTTAAGAAAAAAATAGTCGAATTCAGAATACGATTTGAAATTATTGGCTCAATGTTTGAGCAGGAGAAAAATTGTTCAAATTTTTAAGAAAAAATTGTACGAATTTAAATTAATAGTGAAATTGCGCGAAAATTGTGCAATTAATTTTGAGAAAACATATTGTCAAACTTTTGAAGAAAAATCTGTAATTTGTGAGCAAAATTGTCAATTTTTTTAATCAAGAAGATCTCTACAACAAAATTTATTGGTTAAACACAATTGAAAACAGTACGGAGGACGTGCACTTTAGACTGTACTACGCACATAAAATTGATTGATATATAAAAAAGTGTGGATTTTAACGCGACTACACACCAACTAAACTGTTTTTCGTTCGGCAATGAAAAACTAAAACGTGACAGTCGTCAATTAGCGACGCGTCGCACGGTTCAAGCCGCTCCGATATGTAAACTACTTCTAATTTTCGCTCCGATTGGCTGATAATGTCGGGAATTTTAGACTAATGTGAGGGGAAAAAAAAAGTTGATCACGACGAATATTTTTCAGGATTTTTCGAAAATCGCTGAATTGGTCGATTTTTTCTCCCTTTTCGTATCATTTAAATAGTACCTAAAAATTAGATATCAACATGAGTTCCAAACAATTCAGGAAAAATGTGTACTTGTTAATGTGAAATTCCATTTTTTTAGTTAAAAATTTTAAGACAACGAGTGCTATCGCGAAAAATCTTCAACTTCTATTAGATTTCATTACTTTTTTAGGTTAATCCGGGTTTGTCTCAAATCTTATCACGTGTTTCAACAGAACCTTTTAACCCGTTAAATTGCGTGAAAAAGCGCTAACAACACATTTATACAACATTTATGGGAAACTGTAGTAATTATGAATTTTAATACTTATTAATTTTTTATTATTAATTTTTTCCCCCACAGTACGGTAAAGATTCCGAATCTCGGCCAGGCGGAGCAACTAGCGGGTAGTTTACGTATCGGAGAATATTACCGTGCCGCTCGCGCGTTTACCCAAAGTTCACAATAAGCGCTTTAATTTTTAAAACTGCTTATGAATCATTATCTGGATAATTTATGTTTCTGAAAAGAAAAAGCTATTTTATAAAAATATTCATTTAGTCTTCAAACACTTGGAATCAATTCAATTCGAGATAGCTTTCGAAAGGGTACTTATAAAGTTATAACCTTCAAAAAAAACCTGATTACACATATCAAAAAATCGCGAAAGTGGCCAGGCAGTTATTTACTTAGTGTGATTTTTGATGATTATTACTTGAAGATACCAGAGCCCTTACTTGAGCAATATGAGGCTCAACTTCGAGGCCGCTCGTAGTATTTAAACCTCATTGATTTAAAGAAACATTTACGCCGCCAAATCAAAATCTTATACCCCATGTGTTTAGCCTTTTGGTGATCCCCGAGGAGATTCACGCTTTAACACATCAGCGGCACTTGTTACGTTAATTTAAGGGGCGTTTCAATTCCCCGGGAAACACCCCCAAAAGCTAAAAACATTCGTACGCAAACGGAATTTCTTCATTTCGTCCCAAACTTTAAAACTTTTTCCATGCTAAAGATGCTCCTTAGCCGAACGTTGAATAAATCATTTAAATGGAAAAATACTATATTTTCACAGTAGCTTCCAATAGTTTTTATGGTTTATATAAATATACGTGTTTGAAGTCATTGAGTCGTGACAAACTCTTATTTTGACATCCTTCTTGATTAAGGGGGTACTTCACACGTCTTTCTACTTCAAGGTTGGACATATAACGCCCCAATAGCCTTCAGGAAGGCCACGAAAATCCCATTTCTGCTTCTTATCATAAAAAATTTCCGAGCTTATTTTTAAAAGATTTGAGTATTTTAAGTTGCGATTTCAAAATGTCTATTTCGTGGACTGTTTGCATGACAAATAATGTTTTAATTGGTTTGACAATATTTTTATTTGTATATGACTACGCTCGAGTTATCAAAGACGAGCTCACAAATTAAATCACATATGTCGTCAACGACCAACTTATGAGTTTTTATTAGAAATATCATTTGACATTTAACTAGCTCAAAAATAGTAGGCAGATTTGATATTTTCATCGTTTGCTCAACAATGTCACAAATTTTTCCCAAAAAAGCAGAAAAATATCGGCAGCATCTTTGGTCATCAATCAAAACCTACCATCTTTGACTTTTTTAAATACTAATTCACACTTCTTCTTATCGATATTCTGATACCGTTTTTTAGAAGCTTCAGCCCATCGACAACCTGGTTTTTCGTGGTTATTGTTTGCGAAATGTACTTTCAATTAGTGAAATTTATAAATTTTGTTGATGTTTGATTCAGTATCTGAAGTTGAAAAATCACTTGATTTTGAACTCATTAAGTTTATGAAGAAAATCTGAGGAAACGACCAGTTTTCGCTTTATCAAAATTTAAGTAAAACTTCTCTGATCGTAAGTTTTTCTTCACATGTTCAAGGATAGATTAGTAAATAACAACAATAATTCTAACACGTCTATGATAATTCCCTGAACATCTCTATCGATCAAATATTTGACCTTAAATATTTGTTATTTGCAGCCAGACTTAAACATCGATGCATAGAGTTTAAAAGGTATTTCTAATTTTCTCGCGACCAAAAAAATAATGTGTCTTAAGAATACCGTTTCAAATAAACACAGCTTGTACGAAAAGAATTACTCTTGTGTTACACAATTCAAATTCAGTTTAAACGGACTTCGTAAAATTTCTAAAAGGTGAACCGGTATTCAAACACGTTGATCATAATTTATTAGAAGTTTCTAAATATAGACTAAAAGCGATAGCAGATGTGGCTTAGAGGTATCATTTTTCAATGCATTTTTAACCGAGTGCCGCAAGTCTTTCTTTGTGGTGACAGAAATTTTAAAGAATTATTCGATATAACATTAACTAGTGGAGAAATCCCTACCATAAATCAACGCTATATGGCTCTGACAAGATGAGGAACAACAGTCATGACAAGATTATTGCTGCGAGCTCAGCATGTGATCATTAGGTAATTAAAGAGCTTTTGCAGCAAAGGAGTCGTGGATGTATACTGTGTTTCCTTATGATTTCGATGAAATCAAGCTTATGTATTCCTCGTTTAATGAGAAACATCTATTTTTGAATATATGCCTATTATCTTTAAAAAATTGTCTCATCTTTTTTATTGCCGGCTCAACATGCTTTATAGTGAAGTATTACCAGGAGGGGTTCAAATTATTGCCGAAAGTTTTATGCGAAAAATTTCGCGATTTCGCACATCCGGCCATATTGGCACACTAACACCATTTGTGGAAACTCTCTGTTAATGGAACCAAACTAACCATGTTATGAACCAAAACCCAACCTTTTATTGAAACCGTAACAATTTTATAGACACCATTTTTGAAAGACATTTGATAAGTAAATCTTTTTGTGTTTACTTTGCTCAACCTTTTTTAAAGTTTTTTTTGGGTTCTTTTGTCGGGGGCTGCCCTATAATGATCGACGGAAGCAAAAAGCCGACCACCTGTCCCCTTGCCTCTTTAATCAGAATTAAAGAAAAGATTTTCACCGACTTCCCAATTGATTAGCCGACCTATTCATTTAACGTAAAATTGAAAAATTAAACTCATGCAAAAATAAATATTTCTTTCGATCGTGATAACATTCGTTTTTTCGAAAGGTTTAATTTTCGATTTTGAACGTAGAATATATAACATTTGATTATTAAATTCAATGGTGGCTCGAAACCACTTTTTTAAGTTCTAATATAGTCAAAAGATCGAAATAAACAATTTAGAAAATTTAGACACCCTTTGATCGTTAACGCGCGTCTTTTTGAGTGTTTTTCAAAAGCACGACTTTATAAGTAAAAATAACCATCTGAAAAACATCGCTAATACAAGTTAGCTCAAAAGTGGCGAACTTACCTTTTAAAAACTTTATTCAAAATTTATTCAATAGCAAAAGTTTTCCACATCCAAGACAACAAAATTAAATTCGCAAATCTGTCATACAGCACCGACCCCATTAAGTAACAGACTCAAACACCGTATTTATTTGAAAGTTGCGTTATGGAATTGAAATTAATTTACGAGCAAGCATGAGAGCATCACCCGTACGACATGTCGCCGCACAGTAATCGCTCATCTTTTTGAATTGGTATCGCGACGCACCTCAAATTAACATTTTTGAAATTCTCACATACGTTCCATGCCAAAAGAAAACATGATTCTTATTGTCATTGAAATCGCTTAAATTCTTGTTAAATAAGCGTTTGGCACTCAAATCAAAACATTGTTCAATAATAGTCATGTTTAAGCGGCTGACAATTTAGGCCTTTCGTCAAAAATTTGTGAGTTTAGAAAGCTCATTGAACAACTTGGTTAACCGAGGTGTTTTAGACTAGTAACTCTTTCAAAACAATACATATCATGAATTCCAGCTGTTACAGATCGAAATCCCTCTTCACAATTTATCGCCAACTTTCGCCAATAATTCGATTATTTTCGATGAAAAGCCAAATTTGTTCGGAGTGACTGTCAACACACACATGTCCAAATGATTTAATCAAAATTTTGTTGTTGTGCGAAAAAAATGTCTAGCTCAATTTAATAATAGGTACTGTCTTGACCACGTGTGCACGACCGCTGTTGGTGCTACGTGTGTCAATATTACCTAAAGTTAGACCATTGTTCAGAATCCTACATCGACGATATTCAGCAATATTTAAACTAGGACTATACAATTGATTTGGGCTCTTGCATTTCCGAATTCTGCACTGTGCCGTTTATGGTTTGTTAAGGTGGCCAGCGGTTAAGTTTTTTGTAATTTTCGACTTTGGTCGTTCAATTGTAAAACTAAATATGCAAAAAATAAAAATTTTGGTTTGAAAACCCTCAGACAATTTACGGCACATAATTAACCATTATTAAAATATTTCTTATTTTCTTCTGGCAAAGAGAAGCAACTTATATTCTCAGAAACGCACAATTTTTCAAGTCTATCTCCCGTCCGTCAATATTATTAACACGTTAATGTTGAGCACATTTTGGCTGCAGCATACCTAAAATCATCGAAAAAAAGACCAAAAACTTCGAGAAATCTTTCTTTCAATTACATTATTAAGATTCAGATTCGTTTAAAAAAATAATTGAATTTGCTTCGAATTTTTTGTTCCGGCCATTACGGGGAGTTATTATCAGATTTTTAGCCTATGTTTTATTCCGTAAATTATTTCGACTGGACATACAAATCATGTTAGATCGCCAGTTTTAGGAAAGTGTTTTGCATGTATAACAGTTAACTAAACTTTTTATCTAGGCAGAATTTTTTTAGGAGTAAATATCTAAAATTTTCAACTTCAAAGTTCCCATAAAACAATAGTTATTATAAAAGATGACTTGACACATCGACCTCTGTCCACAGTGTTACTTCCATTACCATATGTACTTCGAACAAAATATAAAAAAGGCCATTATCCTGCTTTTATAGGATATAAGAAATTTTCAATTAAAAATCATGATTTTTCAATCAAAATTTCTTGACTATTTTAAATTACTTTTGATTTGATGAGACTATAAATCAACGCGGACAAAACTATCGTAGCCACGGATTCTTGTATTGTTTTCGACGAATGGAATTGTAAAACCACTGTGACCGATGTATCACGTGATATGGTTACCACCTTGGTTTTCCACTAGCTTCTTTCTAAACCTCAAAATTAAAATTCAAGTAATATGAAATGTCGAATGCAAAAATATTGACTTTTCAACTTCCTATCGCAGACAAATACTTCCAACTCCTTAACTTCTGTGACACAGTCAAACAGAGCCACATTGTGCTCTGGTGCCTTGGCGAATTTTTTTTTATCTCTCACAAGGGTTAATGAATTAAACAACTGAGCAAACCTCTTTCTGAAGAAAAAAGGCGTATTTTTTCGAAACTTTCCTTGATTCCTTGAGCGCCCAAAAATTTAAATTTACTGTTTTTCAATCTACTGGCCTCCGTGAAATTTTCGACAAGATTTTGGACCATTATATGTTCTTGACACTAAGAAAACAAATGGTGTACCATATTTTTAATTTTCCATCTTGTCACTAACAGGTGCACTTTTCATAACTTAGTAAAATAATTCGCTCCAATACTCTCAAACATTGATCTGTAAATCACCCTTGAATTCATTTTGAAAGATTATAACTTGCCTTGACCACAAGGATAACGGGTCGCTTTAAAGACCTCCGACCTGAAATTTTCCGGCATAAGTTTTAAATGTTTTTTTCTGAAAATTGGACAAAATAAGTTGTAAGCATGTCTTTTATTTTATTTGGTCATAAAAAAGTATTTTTTCGCGGTTTGAACATATCCAGCTGTGATTTTTTCAAATTTTGGAAATTTCTTAAATTTGCATCGCGGTTTCTAAAGACGAGTACAAAAATCGCAATGTGAACTAGGTTTTGCGCATATCCTTCAAGGGGTGGTCAAGGCGACCTTCTTTAGGTTCTTTCCCATGTATAAATTTGAAAAAATTAACAGTGTTTTGGAGCTAAGTCGACACGAGAAATTGAATTGCTTAAAGCAAAATTCTCTCTATCTTCCTCTAGAATTTTTCTTGAATTCTTGATTGGGACTCATTTAACTGTCTTCCAAACTCTCAATCACGGGAAAAAATATTTTTTCTTGTTAAAACAACCTATACGATAACAAGAATTTAAATAAAATTTCTCAATCTATGATAAAAATTTGAAATTTTTGAAATTCAAAGTCTTTTGAAGATTTGAAAATGTTATGAGAGATTTCAGTGAAGGGGAGAGTTGTTTAGATTTGAAGAAGGAAAAATTGCCATTTGATATAATTAGTTTTGAATTCTTAATACCTTTTTATCTCAATGACCCGCCAACTATGAGGCAAAACGACAAATTATCCTGTGAGCATCCTAGTGCTGCCGCTGCTTATATCACTTCTATGGGGTCGCCGACCTAGGACTACTAGGGCACATGTGACCGCATAGCGTGGGTACATTTTTCACCGCAAACAGTGAGGGGCCTATAGAGATTTTTTCTATTTATTCACTATATTTTATTCATGGACTGATGCCGCTTTAATTCTTTCGTGCGCTTGTAGTTTTTCGTTTTAAGCATCATTGCGGGCGGACTATTTTGTTTGTTCTGTGTTAGAATTCTCCAGTTTAGTGATCCAAAAATAAAGATAGGGTATCGTGGGGGCTAAGGAAGCCAAAATTCGCCACAAGTTTCTACTCCCAGGGTTTAATAATCCTCTTATAATTAATTCAATATTATGTTGCTGTTTTTGTCTATGCCACGCTCGATATGGAGCCTTCGGCAAAAAAGTTTAAGAGCCGAAAATTATCTATGTGGTGAACCCCCTCTCCTCTTTTTGGAATTCTCGGTGTTGAGCACGGGGTGTTTATTCAAACTCTCTCAGTCTGATATTTAAAAAGCACTGATTTTTGATTGTTCGGTAAGTCTCGTCTATTTATAAGTCTACCCACTACTGTTATGTTTGTGTTTCCTGAGATACCTCTTTTTGAAATATTTTGAGAGAAGGGGTTTTTAAATAGTTTACTTGATACTCCCATAACAATATTTGTTTTTGTTGAGTAATGACTTTGTTCGAGTTTCGCTGGTGTGATGGAGAAAACTCATGGGTATTATTTATTTATAGTATTTTCTACATGACGGGCTGGTTTTCCATCACAACACAAATCATCTAAGCTTTTGGCCACTCCGATCAAATTACTTTTGATGTTATTGAGATACAAAATTTTATTAGCGTATATTATTTCGAAAATCTCTTTTCATTATCCTTACACGTGTAAAATACCTGTTTTTTTACTTTTCACAAAAAGTATCTCATAACTTGTTATCATATTCATAACGTTTTTGTATGGGGTTTAATTATTCTTTTCTCTTTTATGTTACCCACATTACTTAATATTTAGATCGATATAGCAATATGTGAAATTTGATTACTTTTTTAAGCTTATATACATGAGGTTGTTACTGTTAATTGAGGCTCCTCGTTAGACTTTTTATTTGCTTCTCTTTTTTGGTGACCTTTTGTACCCGTCTTTTTTTTTTGATGTCTTGCAAAGAGGGGCCTATTTTTCAGAATCAAATAGTTAGGAGGGGGACATGTTTATCCGGAACGATTTGAATAATTATACCATTTTGCTTTTACTTCAAGATTTTTCAGTATCCATTGGTTTGCTAGTATGTGTAGTTTTCCCTCCGTAGTTTTAAATTTGTATACGCCTAGAAAAATATTTCGAAATGTTTCTCGACCCAGCTTTCCAGAAGTTCTAAGATTTAATTATGGTTGTTTTTCAAGAAGGACTCTCGTTTGTCTTCAAAATTTTCAAATAATTGATGTGAACCTAATGGAAATATTTATACTTTCTATCTATTTTTTTGTGCCAAAAATAACCCGATTTTATGTGTTTCCGCTAATTTAATATGACCAGTCTTTGCAAAATTAACTTTTAATGTTTAGGAAAATATAATGTGTTATGTAACATGATGGAGTTATACCCATCTATATTTTGTAATTATTTTTTGACTGTTGTTGGAACTAAGGACGTTATTTGTATAAACACGCAGACTACTGTTAAAAAATATATTATTCCCAAAGTCGCGGTTTTTCTTATTTCACTTTTTTTTCAGTTGGCGAACGATATTGTTAAGTTGTGTCATATACCTCCAAAGCATAAGAGTGCGCGGGGTATTTATCGTTTCTGCTTGAGCACTATTTCGTGGGCTCACGTAGTGTTTTTGCGGCCCTCTTGTATTTTATTTGGGAATCATAAGGGACGGCTTTGTCTTCATTGAGGGTGTTTAGCCTATACAAAATAGTACGAACGTATATTGGGGAGGCGAACCATTTTATCATTTTGTTTCGCGATGCTGGTGAAAAAGTGTGGAGAAGAGAGGAGAAGAGATCGCTTTCATTTAATTTTTTTTCTAGCAATTTGAGGGCGCTGTTTTTCCAGGCGCTATGAACCCAATCGAGAGCTTTTTCTGCAAAATTTTATTCCGTATGCTGTTGCCCCGAAGCACAGTCGATATTTCCCGAGCGTGGAGTGCAAGAGATTTATCATTTGTGATAAAAAAATCTTTAATTAAGAGGGGGATCTGGGGGCATGGACGAAGTGGCTCTCGCATGGCACAATTTTTCGGGGAGGATTATATTAAATCCACTCTTATTATTTTTGGACTCACGTCTTCTTCTATCAAAGTTTGACAGGCCTACTGGTACGGCAGGGGAGCAATTGGAAAATACTTCATGTTAGTGTCTTAAATCTCATTTTAAATTCATCATTATTAATTTTGTAATTCGCAAATATAGATCTTTCAACAGAAGTCACCATAACGGTTTTGAATGTGTATGAGTTTCCTTTTATTCTGTTGTTTTGAATCGACGTGAAATTTATATGCCGATGGACGCGCCAGTTTTGTATTTTATCCCGGCTGTTTTTGGGGACTAAGCGAGGGCTGAGTTCCCCAAAAGCCTTTCTTAGGGAAGGCCAACTATAATTAAATTTTATTGGGGGGGAAAGGGGGGGGGCCTTTTCGTCCATGAAACCCCATTTTTTTAACCGGTTTTTTCATGGATTTCATTTGTGTGTGTTATGGTGCGACAGCTGTGGGTGGGTGGGGGTATTGCGCGGTGGGACTCGCCCGGTTCTCGGCCCGGGGGGAATTTTGATTTTTTTTCTAGGTGGGGCGCTAATCGCAACAATGGGGGAAGCTTTTTTTTTAATTTTTCCCCCAAAACCAGGGCCAATTTTCCCTTGTTTGGGTTCCCCGGCCAACTTTGGTTTTCGAAACCGTTTGGGGCTTCAAAATATTGGTAGGGAAGGCTAATGGAAAATTCCGGACGGGGGGGCTGGGGGGGGCCCCCGATTATACACGTAGCCCAATTTTTTGGTCCTTAATTTTATAGATTGTAGTATCTTTAAGTGTTATGATTTATCGTTTCTCCTATTTATGTGTATATTGGATTAAGCAATAAACGTCAAAGATCGACGCGGCTCATAGATTGATTATACTTAAAAATAATTATATGACAATTAGAGGAGAGGGCTCTTCTCACAATTTCTATGTTTTGCTTCAGAAACTGGTCAATATTCAAGTCTCCCGTTTAGGCGAGCGTTTAGAATATACCATATATGTGGGTAAGTTAGAGATTAAACTCGTTAATCAAACTCATGATATAGTAGCATCGTTATACAGTTTGTCACCGGTTACAGAAAAATGTGTTTGTGATTAAATTTGGTTTACTGGGTATTTTCACATTTTCCCGTCTTTTCGATTAACCAACTTACGTCTCATACAGGACAGCCGGTTAGTATATTTATATGAATACAAATTCCAGTGTTAATACACCGGTTCTTTCAATACAACAATATATTGTATGAAATCGCCAGATATGTATAAAGCCCCCTGTGTGGACTTTTTTTATTTCGATAGGCCTGCATTTCGAATGATGGTTGATTTTTATGCCTCTTCATTTTGTCCTATTTGTAGATTTGTTCATCATTTATGGGCGATATGCTGTATTATTTTCTGGGAAGATTTATGGCTATCTAATTTGCTGTCTCGTGCTGGCTGGATTTAGTATAGCATTCTCAGTTGGGTATCTACTACAATGAAATCGTTCCTCAATAGGGGAATTCTCAAGTATATTAAATAAACTTTTGGGAAAACTATCCAGAGGTAGTTTAGTTGTATATGGAAGGAGGTAAAACTACACCAACCAAGTTACAAACCCAACAGGAGGAGTATTTTGCAAGTCTTTTAGCTTTGCTGCGGGTAATTCTAGGTTCAGACATTTTCCACTGGGTTGGTTATTTAGGCTCAGCTCTAATGTACATAGCTCCCTACTGTACACTCGAAACTGGTTACCCATAAAAATATTTCGGAATTTGGTCACTGTGGATTTTTTTTTATTTAATTTTTTTTTCCGTTTCTTTTTTTTTAAAAAAAATTGGATTTTTTGGGCAATCACATTTATATGAAAAGAGTGTTTAGGTATAAGGGTTGAGTTGTCTTCGTGTGAGTATTTTTCAATATTGATAGAGCCCCAATATTATAACAACAGAAATTAAAGAAAATTTTACTTTTTATAAATCAATCTCTTATACAGCATTTCGTTCGTTTTTTACTTATGGTTATTTAAATATCAAAAAAAAAAAAGTACGATTTTATTTTAAATATCTGAATTTTTATTTCTGATTTCCATTACAGGTTTATATATCTTGTATATGATTTTTTCTTTTGTCAACGGCTCTCTCTAATTTTTGACTTAACATATAATTTGTGACTTGATAAGGAGCGTTTAGGGTTGCTCGTAATATTATGCTGAAGAAAACACCTGATATACCTAAATTTATATTATTGAATCATATGTTTGTTGTGTCGATATTAGTAAATAATACTTTGTGTATTATGTTTCTTGATTCTTTCTACTTCGAAGAGCGGTGGATTCTAGTCGTGATGTAATAGATGTGTAAAATTTGTGTATTGTTGCTCTTATAGCATAGTATAATTTTTCTATTTATTTTGGTCTAGGTCACCTCAATATAATCTGGTGAATAAATAAATTTGAATTACGTTGTTTGTGCATTCTTACAAAAACGGGCAATGTCTCTCGAATTACAGACAATTGTTTAATTTTAATAAAGTGTGGTTTTGAAGCGTTGTCAGATTACTACCACAAATAGAGTATTTTCGTCAGTACTACTGTAGCTGGCTTCTTCACCTCTCCCTACTTATGGTCTCTCATTGGGCCGGAATTAACTCCTAGGTCTTTTTTTTGTGGCTGCCTATAGCGAAATCTCAGAGGAGTAATGCCTGCTCTTATTTTTTATGGTGTTCCGCTCAACATTAAAAATGAAAGATCATAATGCACAAGTAAGATGTATATAGCGATACTGCAATCTTTTTATTTGCATCCCAATATTAGGGATACGGTTTTCTCGTTGACGCACCAAATTTTTAGAAACCTTTCTAGAACGTATTCACTAACAACAACATTAAGAATGGTTAATGTACGATAGTTTTTGTTTTTAATAGGTGTTTTTTTGGAGAACTGGAAAGGAACTGTTGGAATTAAATTAATTTGACCTCACCCGCCCAAACAAACTTATTCAAAAAATTATTATGTTATTTGATTAACAATAAACGGGTGATTCTTCAGGTTTCTGGCTCGTACACTTTGTACGTGATCAATTGTATTTCACGCTTCCTTGTCTTGCCGTGAGTGCTTATAGAGCCAAAGATGCGTCGCTGTCAAAATGTCGCCGAAAACGTGAAACTTACGAAGGAACTCAATACTGATAAGATATCTCGCAGAGAGGGCGCTCCAGTTGAGCAGTATTAATCCTTTAGTATATCTCTGTCTTTCGCGACGGGGTGTAAGACCTACACCTACGAGAGTTACTGTTATTATGACTATCCATTTAACAGCCTAACCGAATGACAGATTACCAAGTTGACAGCAAAGTGCGAATGAACTTTATGCAGGTTAAATATGCTTACTGGTTACTTTTTCTTAACCCGGCCAACCGCTACTATAGTGTACATGTTTAGGACACACCTCAGATAGTTTTGGTCGATCTGGTCTAAGGCCTGAGATAATTATACCTCCTGGGTAGTTTTTAGAGGATTAATAATTTGTAGCATGATATTTTTTTGCCATTTGACACTTCTGACGTGGGTGCGGAAATTAGTTCATGACTTCATTTTTTTTGAGTCAATTTTTTACAGGAAGTGTCATATTCACGAGAAACAATATTGCACATTAAAATTTCTCACAAAACGTTTATAGTTCGCCAAATGTGTCGTAGTATTTACGGTTTTTTCTCAAAACTACTTTTAAATTGTTATGGTCATTTTTCCGGAATACGCGGACATGCGGTGAAGAATCACTAAAAAATTCATTCAATGAAGGGAGTCTATCGGATGATCTGCTGGTAGATTAAAATGCCTGCTTTTCTCTCTATATTTTAACAGGCAATGAACATTTTTATTTAGCTCGTTTGCGCTTTCTATGTATGGTTAATTGATTGTATGGCTATGGGTCTCCGTTTCTATCCGCGCTCTCAAAATTCTAATTTCGACAATTTTGGACGACGTCGAAAATGTTGAAAAAAATTATATAATTTTGGTTCATAGTAACAGATTTAATAAATTGTAGTTCGGTGGTTCGGACAGCCTGACAAATGTGGAGACAAAATAAAAATTGTTATCTATATTGCTAATTATGATATAATTTTTTGTTTTTAGCAACTCTGGATAAAACGAGTGTATAAACACATAGAAATGAAACAACGGCAGTAAAGGTTGCACGTAAGACGCGTTTGTATTAATAGATGTTCACAATCGAATTACGGATCCGGGTCCAGAAAAAATTCACTCTCAAAAATAATAACAAAAATTTATTTTTTTTGACTCTATTTGTGTCTTTTTTTGCGCTTACAATACTTCTCTTGAGACAAGTGTCAAATCAATCACACGATTGTCGAAATTGGGTAATTCCTAGAATCTCTCTCTCCTCTTCATTGAGTCAACTGTCTCAAATTTTTATGAACGTCTGATATTAAAGCACGCATAAGGAAGAGGATTCATTTGTGGAAATGATTTTCAAAATTTTTAACAAGAATAACGTATTCTTTTTTTGTATCCATTCATACCAAATATTTCCTATTTATAGGGATTGTCTCTCAGAGAAATGTTATATTTAATTATATAATTCAGATTTTCTCACCCACTTTTATTTCTCGGTGTGTCAAATATCTTGTGGATCTGCGGATTTCTTTGATTCGCTTTAGATGGTCACACAATAAGAAATGTTATCTCTGGTTACTCTTGCAACTTGACGATGAGCTGATTCGGATTCCGAATCAGATTCGCCTCCCTTCACCACCAATCCCGCCGCTAGGACCGCATGACGAGTATAGGCGATAGACTCTTTGTCGTAGATCATTCGTGAAAATCTTAGGTTAAAAACCTTATTTGTTTGGTTTGAGGAGGTCAGTTTTTTGCAACTGATGATAGTTGTTTGTTCACCGAAATCTCATGCAAAATGATATAAGATGGTCTATTTACAAACTAAAAGTTTAATTTACAGATACTCTGTCTTAGTAAAGTATAATATTGCTCACGAAAAGAATTACTGAATTATAAAATGTTTTGACCTCATTAATAAAGGCTAGCCAATATAATCCAATATTAATTTACTTGTTGGTGGCTGGTCTTCCGGTCTCGGTGGGAGAAGTGCTCTCTCGATTTGGTTTATCGGTCGTTCTAATGTGAGTATATTATTAATATTTGTTGTTTGTACTATTCATTTTTTATATACTCTTTACGGTTTATAGCTGAGGATTTAATCTCTTTATTTTGTCAGCGTAATTTCATGGTCGTGTAGCTTCTAGAGATTTCGCTACTTTGACGTGTAGCAGAGTTGAAGAAGAGATAGTGCACAGCACATCTCACTAATGCTTTGATCTATTATTTTGGCGGAGAGTCTGATACTTTATGATGCACGAGTTCCTTCAGCAACCTTTTTTGGCAGACACTAAGCTCCTATAAAATGGCGCGTATATTGTGTTAGAAATGAGATTCCTCGCACCACACTTGCAACAAATTTGTCGTGACATTATATGTTATTGTCGTCAATAAAAACTTTTTTTCAATTACTTCGTATTTCATAATTTTTGAGAAGGAACAACACTTGTACCTCGAGCCTTGTATCACCTCTCTAAAGCTCGTAACTTTTGAAGTGCATATTCTATTTTGTTTGAAACACCAAAAAATAATGTCGAAAATATTCTGTTCTTTTGACAATCAAACCTACGTGTACTTTTGGTGGTTTAAATTTTTAGTAAAAAATTATGTCGTTTAACAATCAACACGCAAAAAATAAACAAAAGTCATGCTTTAATTTTTTTTTATAAAGAATCGTTTATTAAATTCGTCTATTCCAAAACGCGCGAGCTCTGCAACACAATAGATTTTTTGATAATAATTATCTTAGGATCGGTCAATATTTTTATATAATATATACTACTCATATGTGGTTCCCTTTGCTAGGGTGGTGTGGTGTCTATATGATATTGGCGCAGAATAATGTGTTTTGCAAAAATTCATTCTTCCTTCTAATACAAGAGAAAAATGCAAAATATAAGATGAGTGTTTTGTGTTGTGTAACGGTCTCTTTTACTTTTCATTCGGTGTCCAACATAAGATTGCGATCTGGAGATATATACATATATATAGCTCTCCGATCAATTATGTTTTTTTCTTGCACGATGAGGGGAAGGCCATTGGAAAAAAATATTAGCGATAGAACAGTTTTTTGGCTTCTAGGATATGTATTCTATCGTGACCGAGAAATAACAAAACGTTCTAATATATCCCGAGGTGTTGAATCAAAATGTTATTCCTCGTAAGGGTTATTAATTTCTCGCTATTGTTTAGTCGTGCTGATTTAATATTACGCGGCCTGGGACACCGTCAAAGATATGTCATCGGATGAAAAAGAATAAAAACTTATATCCCTTGTGTGTTTGTCTCATTTTTTTTTTTTTCTAAGGAAGGTTAAGTATGCAAAAAAACTCGTGTTTTTTTCTCTGTTCTATCCATAGATTCTAGTATTCTAACAAGAACAAGATCCCCAGGTAAGGTGGAAGCACCTCGTAATAACAAAGCACTTAGTTATTCTAAACAGTGTTTTTTCTTTATTCTACATTTAATTTTCGCGAAATTTCAAGGGGGCGCAATTGTGTGTATGATCCGAAAAACCTGGTTTATTCGAATTTTCTAGTGGCAATAGCCATAGGTCTCAAATCTCTTCATGATATTGTACCGTATTTATATTTATACCTTATCAGGACTGTTTTCACAATTTTGCGAGGATGTTTGAGCATAAGCCTCTTTTTCGGTTTACCAGTGAGGATTAAGAACACAATCAGGCTGTGATATTTGGTGTGGAGTAGCGAACGGTGTCTTCAATTTCATCGACTATTTATATTTTATTTCATACTAGTGGTTGATATACTTTGTTTTATGTGTCTATGTTAAAGTGTTGTTCACGATACTCGGGTTGTAAAAAATAATGTTTCTCGTTTCTAACAGTTCGAATCTTATGACTGAGGTGTTTTATTTTCGTGTTATGATAGAGCTAATCATCAAAATAATTTAGTTACTCTGTGCGGAAAAAATTTAAACGGGAGGGAAAAACTGGTCTCATAGGTTTTTGTAATATCTTTTTCCGATCAGATCCATCTCAAAAGCGCTTACTATTTACGACAGACTCGTTATGCGATCCACTAGATGTTGTCTAGCTTGATTTTCTCGTGTATTTGTTTTTTTGTTGGTGTGAACTACCACCGATATTACCAATTTGGAAGCCCATGTTCCCATATATGTGGAGGACGTCTTGCCATAATAAATCTTTTTACTTATCTAGTAATGCCTAAACAAACATTAGTTGAGCCGGTCTTCTCTCTCTCGTATCTTTCTCAGGACAGCTAATAGGTTATGACTTGTAGGTTTTTTCTGAGGTTGTAAGTTGTCATGCCAGTATCGTCGGAATAAGAGTATACGCTCTTTTCGTGAAAATATTAGGTGAGGCTATTTAATATAAACTTTTTAGGATTAAAAAAGTGTCATGCAGAAATGTCTCTGTGTGTTCTTCTCTCCATTTCCAACGGTTCAGTGGGTGGCTTATCTTGTGGTCTGGGCAGCGACCCAAAAATATACGTATGTTATGCATGTCTCGTGTTTATAGGCGCGGATCTATTATGGAAAATTACTGGCTTTGTCTCTCTGAGTTGGTCTCACGGGAAAACGTATGAGATTTAAAATTGATGGGTGTGGGTCCACGTATAGGGAATTTAGATCATAGTTATAATATGATGTACTTGTAGTACGCGGTAATATTTGATATTAGAGAATAACCGGTTTCAGGTATTTTTTGCGATATATCTTCGAGAAAAACGACATTTTT
This sequence comes from Oikopleura vanhoeffeni, assembly GCA_004367855.1. NCBI lineage: Eukaryota > Metazoa > Chordata > Appendicularia > Copelata > Oikopleuridae > Oikopleura > Oikopleura vanhoeffeni. The sequence continues at coordinate 84,921 of SCLH01001176.1, read as the reverse complement.
TTCATTATATCTCGGTTGATTATTTTTAGTATGTATAGAAGTCGGATCTTTTTCTCTCGAGTTAAAAATGAGCAAAACTATTTACACTACTGATGGGTAGGGTGGGGAAACTGACAGTAAAATTACGCCCACAGTAAGTGTTACCGTTCTGTCTTTACCTCCCCATTTTTATGATATTTTTTTCGTCCACTCTAGTGTGTGGTGAGCCAATTTTTTTACAAATTACTTAAAAATGAAGGTGAGTTCTAGGTGTCGAGCCACATTTATCTGCAGTTTTGGGCCTGTCGTTTAATCGCGTCCCCTCAATGGTTATTCTATTCGTCCTCGATGGTGTTTTTCTTGAATTCTATGAAGGAAAATAACTTAAATTAAAAGCAACTAAAATCTTATCAAGGTTGCCTATAACATTTATTTGTTCATTATCTATTTTCTTTGATAGGAACACTTCACGAGTTTCTATGTTAAGAGTTTTCTCTTGTCATGCATTATAATTCGCAGCTTTAAGAGATTTTTTGTTTTAATTTCTAGCTATTTGGTGTTTCGTTGATTTCACTTGTCTTTTGATTCATGTTCGAAGATTGCTGCATGGCAACATTAAATTCCTACTCTTCTCTGTTTTGTATAAATTATTTCTTTAAAAGGATATCTCGTGTTAATGATTTGGTAGCGTAAACTCGTTTCTTCTGCTTTTTGCTCTCCGAATTATATTTTATTGATTTTATTTAGTCTTTTATGATATCGATTATGCGGGTGAGTCCTATTGTGCACATTTATTTCCCCGTAAAGTGGCGTTCGCGGCACAGGTGTGAAACGTTTTTCGTCGAAATTTCGGGATGGCTTACGATAAGGTTTTTTTGCGCATGAGTTTCACCTCTATCTCTGCTTTTACAGACCTCATGCTGTAGTTATTGCATTTTTAGCTAAGTTATTATAATATAATCGCTTTGAAAACGAAGTTTTCAGTCGAATAATTCTTTACGATATAGTCTGAAACTAAGTCAGAATATGATTCCTTGTGCGTTATATAATTAATAGTGAAAGATAAAAATTGGCTCTGATCTCGGACCATTTTTAAATTTATTTTCTTGTGCTGGGAGATAAACTTCATGTTGTTCTCGATTGTTGATATTACATTATTGTTTTGTACTCGTTTTTCAGAGATAAAGACCGACTTTTTATTTATTATAATAAAAACTATTGGCTTAATAAAATGTTATTTTTTTTTTCGATATATTGTTTGCTGAGGCCTTTAATATTCGGAATGTATGGCGACAGATCAAAATGTTTTTTTTACCGTTATTCTGTTTCAACTTTTTTATTCCTCTAACGAAAATAGAAAAGAACTGACTCAAATGCAGCGGAGAAAGTTGATTTTGGATCAGGTGATGCGTCGCCCGGCCATTTCAGTCGCGCAATAAAACTGTAATATTTTATTTTCATATTTTTTACTGTTTCTCTTATTACATTGATGTAGGCACATGTTACGCTCGCACCGCCTCTAGGGGGGATATTATAATGTCGAACGAATAAAAATGAATCACCCATATTTATTGTGTATTTGACCGGTCGCGTTGCTAGTTTTTATGGTTTAGATTGATCAAAAACATATTCTTATTATGCCATTCCAAGGACTTTATTCTTGCAGACTCTCGTTTGAGATTGTGCATGTTGGTGTGTCGGAGGTACTCTTATTAATATTTTTTAAGAGCGGGCTAAGTGTAGAAATTATATTGTTTCCACAACGATATGTTGCCCTAACCATCATAATAAATTCGATATCTCTCGCATACAACCAGGTTATTTTTCATTCGTTTCGATTATTGTTTAAATAGCTTTCTCTCTTCTCCCGACTTTACCCGTGAGTGGTCGTTGGTTGTAGGACATCCATATTTATGCTGCGGTGTTTGTTGGTCTGCGAATCCACAAACCAGACGTCCTCTTTCTCGAAAAGTCTAATTCTCCAGGTTGGTATACTCCTTTTAATTCTAAATATAGAAAATTTGGCTTATTACTTTGGCATATATTATATTTTTTCTTAGATTGTTTATTGTTTTGTGATGTATTTGTTTATTGACTCGAAAATATTATTATAAATTCATGCCTTATGTCATATTATTAAATTATAAAAAGGAATTTTATCTTCGATTCCCAGTTCTTTGTGAGTGATATTAGACGCTGTGTTTCCTTAATCGTTTTGTCGCTCTCTCACTCTTATAGCTTAGACTGTTTTTGTTTAGGGATAAATCTTAATTCTTTTTCGCGTTTCGCATGTTGCTGATATTCCTTCCTTAGACACTTGTGTTGGGTACACGTGCATTTTTGATACTGCTCCCTCTCAACGTGTTATTATTAATACATTATCGATCTCTAATTTTTGTTATCATTTTGTGGGCGGCATTAATGATAGATGTTTAGGAGGATTCGTTGTCGAATTGCAGTTATGACAAGTTTTTTTTTCGACTTTCCAATAATAGTTGTGTTTTTTTTTCTGAAATTTAATTTTGTTTTCTTTTTTTCTGCCACGGAAGAATGTAAAAGAAACGGGAAAAATTTTTTTTTTTAAAAATTTAGGTTATTTTCTTGCCGTTCAATTGTCTTAGGGGTTTTTTCCAATAAATTACCTTACCGGTTAAAGTTTTTATATGTTATTGTTCTTTTGCGTAAAATTACTCTGTTTTAGATTTTTTGGTCAATTTGTATTAAAACGCTTATGATAAGTCGAATATATTTATTTTACTACCGCGAACTCCTGCCCAGATATACTCTGTGTAGGGGGCAGAAGGATCCCTATAAGATTTCATGACGGAAGAAATGGTGGGCAATAGTTCAATAAATTATATAACACTTCGAGCTATCTACCATTTTATATGCCCATCATTAAAAAAACAAATCCTTTTCTACCTTGGAGCCACCTACTACAGCACAACGGTTCATTTTAACCTAAATATATATCACTTTTCAATTCCATAAAACGTGTACGATTGGGTAATACCCACTACATTTTTATGGTATTTGAAAATAAATATTATTTTTTTAAAATTGACCTTTTGTCCGTATAGGTATGATTTGTTTTAGATGGGTCATATAAAATGGTTAGATAGCTCGGAAGTGGTATATACGAACTATCTGAAATTTTTGGTCATACTATAACTTTGCAACCTACGTGATACTGCAGAGCCGGTTTTTTCGATTTCTGGTTTTTAACATTTGCCAAAAATTATCGTTTTTTCGCAAGAAAAAACCTTAAAACTTACCGGTAAAAAATTGGAAATCGAAAAAAAACGGCTCTGCAGTGACACGTAGCTTTAAAAGTTATATTATGGCCCAAAATGTCAAAAAGATCGTATGTACCAGTACCGAACTATCTTTTTGACGTTACCCATCTAAAAAAATCAGACCATAGACGAAAGTTGTTTTTCAAAATTAAGTGGGTTTTGGGCAAATTTCGGCCGTTTTCTCACGGAATTTTAGTTATCTTATAATTTAATAAAGATTGTGATTTTTTGATTATCGTCATACTTTCATCCAAACAAAAACTTCTGATGTTTTATATTCGAAAAGAATAAGCCAAATTTTTTTTTTGAATGTTGGTCCCTACCGAAAGAGTTTGAAGAGAAACTCTGGTGGTTGGATTTTGAGAAAGAATAGACGCAGTTAAAGGAGCAGCACCACGCCACTCAGGTAAATCGGATGGATGAACATTTAAACAATAATCGAAACGAGATAAATAATCTGGTGGAATCGATAAATGGGTTGAAATCGGGGAAATATGAACTAAGGTCCGTTTTTTAAGGACCCTCAAATTCATCGGCGAGATAGTCCTGAACTGGCAAATACGATGTTTTTGAAATTTAAATCCATAACTAGGCAACGCACCGGGCAAACATTTTGGGATCATTTTATTCGATGACAAAAACCCCCCAACGTCGAAGAACACTCATGAAAACTTTCAGTTTTGCCATTGAGATTCCCGGTGCGCTCCCTATTCATAACATACTTTTTCACGCTGCAGAGCCAGTTCTTTCTATTTCCGTTTTCGAATAAGAACTGAAACCGGAAGACTCATTTGACGTGGCATATCGATTACGGGGGCTCCTAGCACATATCAGCTACTTTTTAGCCAAAGTTTTTATATAATTCGGCTTTTGAAAACGACTCAGCAATTGTTCAAACTGAGCACAATTATTCAGAGAAAAATAAATTTAAAAAATGGTCCGAATCAGACCAATTTTTTTTTATTTAATTATTCGCGGAATATTTCTGCTTAGTTTCAGCTATCTAAGAACTTAATCGGATGACTCGTTTTCAAAAGCCGAATTATATAAAAATTTAGGCTAAAAAAGTAGCTACAGCAGAGTCCGGCGGATAGGTGAAACCCACGCAAAAACCTACGTAAGCCTCCGCAAATTTCGACGAAAAACGTTTCACCTTTCCGCCGAACCCTGTCGTAATATGTGCCAGGAGCTCCCGTAATCGATATAGCTTTAAAATTTATATTTCGGGCCAAAATATCAAAAAATCGTACGTACATGTTCCGGTTCCTAAAAAAACAAACCGAGGGTAATTTTTGTTAATGCAACCACAAACATTTAAACTGTGTAAAGAATCACCAGATGCGTGAAATGAACAAAAATTTCAATCGATTTATGCATGAAGGAATATTTATCAAAAATTCTCGTGTTTTGTCTCAGAAAAATGGTTGCATTAAATAAATGTTCAATTAGGAACTTTATAAATTATTTTTGTTATTTAATATTTCTTTATTTTACAACCCTCAACAATGATCCATATGACGCCATACGGTGCTTTAAAATGCTCGACCTATGAACTTTCATTTTTATGAAAATTGGCAAGAAAAATTTGGCTAGCACCTAAGTCGACAATTCATAAAATGGAGTAGGCCGTACAACGGCAAATATTGTCAGTTTCACAGTTTGAAATATTTGCTTATTTTAGACCGGAAGATCGATTTCTCTCTACTAATCCGAGGTAAGGTCGTTTTTTTAGATATCCCGAAACGGATTCTTTATTCAAGCATAATAGGCACATTCGATTTTTCTGATATTTTGGGTCATAAAATAACTTTTTATTTTACGTTGCGCTGCAGAGCCAGAATTTTCTATTTCCGGTTTTAACCGGACATTTGCCATAAATTATCGTTTTTTTCGCCAGAAAAAAACATCAGAAATAACCGGTTGGAAATCGAAAAAAACCGGCTCTGCAGTGACACTAAGCTTAAAAAGTTATATTATGGTCTAAAATTTCAGAAAGATCGTATATACCAGGACCGAACTATTTTTTTGATGAGAGCCATCTAAAAAAAATAAGACCTAAGCAAAGATTTCGAAATGTGGAACGAACATTTTTTTTACAACTGAGATCGTAGCCAATTTTTTTGCCATAGTTTCACCACATATGAATATTATTAGTTCGAGAAATTTGAAGCACCGTGCGCTACTAACAAAATATCGGCCGTATTTTGCTTATTATACGAAATCATCGGTATTTTTAACTCCTCGCAAACATTTGTGAAAACAGGCCTGATAAGGTTATATTTGTGTACAACAATACAGAAGGTGCCATGGCATGCCATCTAGAAATTTCGACTTCCGGTTTTTCGGATATACAGGTGCCAAAATTTTGGAAATTTGTAATAAAAAAATTTTAGAATAACTAAGGTCGTTTTTTTTCCGGTTGCTCCACCTAAGGGGTATCTGTTCTGAGAGAACTAGACTAGATAGCGACAAACGGTTTTTTGCATCTTAATCTTAACCGAATTTGAAATGCAGGATTTTTTTCTTTTTCTCCGATGATTACCGGTTCACCGGTAATTCGCAAAAATCGGTTTTTTCGGTCATTTTGAGCAATTTCGATGACTGATTTCCGGTCACGTGATCAACCTAGGAAGCCAAAAAAATTTTCTACCGCATATTTTTTTCCAAGGTTTCACGTGCAAAAAACTATTTGTCGCTATCTTGTCTAGTTCTCCCAGTCGAAATCATGGTGGAGCAACCGAAAAAAAAGCGACCTAAATAAAAAAAATCATCTTAATTTGCATTTTTTCTGATTTTGAGTAGATGATTTTTTTTGGCAAAAAACTTTCGGCGATATTGCCCCCCCTGCAGGGCCCTGTATATAAAAAATGAAAATATGACCCGATCCTTTTATTTCTAAAAATATTTTGTTCATAACCAGGCGGCGGAATAGACGAATTTAATAAAGATTCTTTTAAAAAATAAACAGACTTTTTTTTATTTTTTTCCTTTTATTAAACGAATTTTTTACTAAAAATTTAAACACACCAAAAGTACACGTAGGTTGTGCTTCAAAAGAACAGAATATTTTCGAACTTATTTTTTTGGTGTTTCAAACAAAAATAGAATATGCAAAGTACGAGCTTAAATGTACAGGCTGAGGTCAAATTTTTCGTATTCAAATTTGAACTAAAGTATTAAAAGTGTTTTTTAGTCGTTTGTCGCAAATGTTCAAGGGTCAGATTTATTTTCACACTTTCGCCCAGTTTAAGGAGGTAGTGTCGGCAAAAAAGTTGGCTGAAAATTTTATATAACTCGCGCAAAAAATGAGTCAAAACGATTATCTTTAATTCTGTCCGATAATTTTTTTTCACTTGTACAGTAGATAACCTCTCTAGAAGTAAGAATAAATTACGCTGGACAAAATAAATTAAATCTAGTATAAACTGTAAGATATATAAATGACAATCACCCAAATTTACCACTTTGACGACCTCCAGCGGGAGCACCTGTTGCCAGATGACCGGAGACCGCCACCAATATTTTTTTTTGGGCTAGTTTAGTATAATATCAAATTTTCAGTAAATTTTTTGTGCAAACTAACCCTTTAAACGGTCGAAATTTAACACTTTTTAGTTTTAAACTTTTTAATACATTTTCTGATTCGTTCAAAAATATCATTCAGGAAAAATTTGACCTCTCAACAAAAATAAGGTTTTTAATAAGATTCACGATGAGTCATGATTGTCTATGTTTTCTGTCATGCGGTGCCTAAGCGGCGTGATCTGTTGAAGGGACGAATCTGATTGGTCGGAATCCGAATCAGCTTCATCGTCAAGTTGCCCGTCCAGGATATTATCGGTTGTGACATCCATCGATCCCGTTTGCCGGAGATCACCGATTATTGCACGCCGGGATAAGTGGGGGAAAATCTGAAATTTTTTATTACATTTTTCCTGAGAGACAATTTAAATAGGAAATTTGAATGGTCAAAAAATAAGTCTACTTTGGTTAATATCTAAAATGATGCCTATGCGGTCTTTTTTATCAGGCGTCATAACTTTGAGACAGTGACCAATGAAATCACGGGATTCTTGAATTAAGTCGACAATCGTATGATGTGATTGGACACTGTCTCAAAGTTATGATGCATAGTCCAAAAAAAAATTTCTATTATTTTTGGGGAATTTTTTCTGGACTCCGGGATCGTAATCGATTTAACTTTTAAAGCTACGTGCCACTGTATGGCCGTTTTCAATTTCTGTTTTTACTCGAAATTATCGGTTATTCGAAAAAAATAATTTATATATTTTCTTTTTGTTTTTATTGTCTAAAATTTGGTAAAATTGTCCAAGCGCTGTCGAAGCCCTACGCGAATTCAATTTATAAAATGTTTTTATGACCCAAAATTTTAAATTTTTTTTCCACATTTTTCGCCCAGTTTTCAATTCGATTTTGGCCGTGGTAATCAACAATATAATGTCCAATGAATTTGTTTGATTCTTCACCGCACTGGCCGGTTTACCGGAATTGACCATAAAAATTTAAAGGTAGAGATTTGAGAAAAAACCGTAAATACTACGAGCCATTTTTTGGCGACTAGTAAAACGTTTTGTGAGAAATTTTATGGCAATTTGTTTTTGAAATTTGACACTCCTTAAAATTGATCAAAAAAATGAAAGTCTCTAATTTGACCCACTCAGAAGTGTCAAATGGCAAAAATATTCATGCTCAAATTTTCCTCTTAAAAACTACCCAGGGAGGTATATTTTCAGGCTTAGAAGATGACCAAAACTTCTGGGGTGTTCTAAAAAAAGTACCTAAGTAGGGTTGGCCGGGTTAAGAAAAAGTAACCGAAGCATATTTACCTGCAAAAGTTCATTCGCACTTTGCTGTAATCTTGTATCTGTCATCGGTGTAGGCTGTAAGTCATAATTAACAGTAACTTGTAGTGAAGGTAACCACCTGGAAATGCGTCTCAAATTAAACTGCCAAACTGGCGCCTCTTGTGGCGGAGTTTCTTCAGTTTGTTCTTCTGAAGTGTTCAGTTTTCGGCGACATGTTGGACACGACGCATCTTGCTCTAACCATAAACGGAGACAGGAGCCGTGAAAACAATGACCACACGAAAGTTGACGAGCAGAACTGAAAATATTTTGTTAATCAAACTAAAATTTATTTTTTGGCGGGGAGTCAAATTAATTATTCCATCTTTAGTTTTCAAAAATCTATTTAAAAAAAAATTCGTACATTATAATTTAAGTTTTGTTTTTAGTTGAATTCAGTCGTTTAAAGGTTCAAATTTTCTCCGGTCCGAACCCTAAGTATGATGCATACTGCATATACACTTACTGGTAGATTTTTCATTTTTTTGAGCGGACCATAAAAATAGGAGGCAATTATCTCTATTTCGCTTTGACCTTAGACCTCGTCCGGCAAAGGCCATAAGAAATTGAAAAGCCAGCTACAGTACTGACGAAAATACTCTATTTGTGGAGATCTAAACGTCAACCACTTTTAAAATTTTTTGAATCGAATTTACCGTTTTAGAGAAAACCGTTCAATTTATATTCCACCTATGATATATGAGGTGACCAAGCAGAATAAAAAGAAATTTCTTTGCTATCGACCAAATTCAAATTTTAAATTAATTTTATACCATGAACCAACCGGTTTCAATGTAAAAATAAGAAAAATATACAATGTATATATAATCGAAAAAACAAATATTTCATAAAAATAGGTACAGTGTTTCTTCTGATTTTCGCCTACGCTCCTTCAAAGCAAAATATGGTCATTTTAAAAGGCGTTGACGAAAAATTGTATACAGTTTACTTTGTTTTTGATATCTAGAATTCTAAAATGTAAAAAAAATTCGACTTTTTTTTTCTTGATATTTTAAAAACCATAATAATTCGACGAAATCTGATAAAAGATATAAAAAGTACTTTCAAAACTTTCAAAAATATAAGCATAAGTTTAACAAACACCTTCAAAAATTTGAACCAGTTCGAGGTGTACCAGTAAGGGAGCTAGGACTGTACTCCTAAATATCCCACCAGTGAAATGTCTGACCTGAATGTATCCCAGCAAATGAGACATTCTCCTTTTGTTTGAACTTGTGGGTATTTACATTCCATGTCAAATACTACCCTGTGATAGGTTAAATGTTTATTATATTGTTTTTGGAGTTCATTGAGTAGAAATCTGATGTGCATACAAATCACCAGCGATGCCATTGATAGCCATAAATTCCCAGATAAAAGCATATGTAAATGATGAACCAAATTTACAAATAGAAATGAAGAGCATAAAATCAAATCATTGAAATGCAGCCATCTGAAATAAAAAAAAGTCAGGGGGTTTATCTTATCTGGCGATTTTCATCAATATTTTTTTTATAAAAACCTTGATTCTGGAAATTTTTTCTTAAATTTCGCTGTCTGATGAGACAAGTTTAACGAAAGACGGGGAAAATTGAAATAAGTAACCAATTTAATCAAAAACAATTTTTCCTTGTAACCGGTGAAAACTGTATAACGATGCCTAAATCTGTTTGTTTTACCGTTTATTTTAAATTACCCACTTTGTTTTCCTAAACGCTGCTACGGGAAATTTGAAATTACCAGTTTTTCTGAAGCAAAACATAGAAATTATTGAGAAATATTTTTTTTGTCAATAATTATTTTTAAGTAAATCAATATAAAACTGTTTTCTTTGACCGTTTATGTTAATCCATTGTCACATAGAGAACGATTATTATCTTAAATACTTACAATTCTATAAAAATAGACAAAAAAAATTGGGCCTACTGAGATTCGAACCCCTGAACTTTCGGTTTAAAACATCAATTACCGGTGAACCGATTGACTTGGGAAAAAACGTTTCCAATATCACAAATTTAGTTGACTTCATGGTGCAAAAAACCGTTTGTTGATACAAAATATGATTTCTTCGCTTTGATGCCGAATGTGACCTCGTGCACCTGAAAATCATTACGCTAAAAAAGCCGCGATTGCGTGATAATAATGGCGGAATAAAACTTACTTTCCCTTGAACTCCCAAAGGCCAACATAGTTGAGGTCATACAAATGAATAAGATATCTAGAGACTACATGAATTGACTTTAAAGTTATGACTCCAACTTCTGCCAGCAGAAAAGCCAAAGTTTGAAAATTAAATTCTGAATGGTATCGAATCATCTAAAAAGAAAGAAGTCAAATTACAGTTATTTTTAAAATTGGGTTGCAAATATAATACTTTATAAATAATAACCCGTAATACAGATTACATATGTATACATGTATTACATATGTATACATGTCTATATGTGGCTTTCGTGAAGTTGAAAAGCAGTATACTGATTGAAAAAACATATTTTTGACATTTTACATAATATGCCTGCAAATGTAAATGTCATAAATATGTTAATTTTCCCCGACTCCGCTCCAGGTCCTTTTACGCAGAGCCATCCGGAAACTGCTCGGGTCATTGACAACAAGGTAATGGGGTGAAACCCATTTTTAGTGCCTGTTCCGACGGGGCTGAAATGCACAATGGCCCTGGATTT
>SCLH01001176.1:34803-66097 GCA_004367855.1 Oikopleura vanhoeffeni | reverse complement strand
GACATAGGATTAAATTAATTTTAATATTTGATATCGTAAATTTATCCGATTATAAATATTAACCATAAAAATACACAGCATTTCACATTTTTTTGTCCCATTCTTAGTTTTTGCAGAAGCTAACTTCCGCCAATCAAAAAGTTTAAATTTTACAAACACGTTGCCAAGTTTAAATGTTTTTATTTGCGGAAAGTAGCTTCTGCAAAAACAAAGAATGAGAGCAAAAATGTGACATGCTGTATTCTATTAAAACTTGATTAGTATTTAATTAATAAAATTGGCCCTGTGGTTTAAAAAACATTTCATGGTAATTTACGCAATTAAATAGAAACCATTTTGTCAATTAACGTCACTGAATCTCTCAGATAAATATTTATAGTCGTAATATATTGCAAAAAATAACGACTTTAAATGTCTTCGAGAGATTTAGTGACGTAAATTGACAAAATGGTTTCTATTTAATTGCGTAAATTACCACGAGATTTTTTTCAAACCACAGGGCCAACTTTATTAATTAAATACTAATCAAATATAAATAGAATACAGCATGTTACATTTTTAAAGACGATATTGAACGAAAAATTATATTCATCATCGTGAATTAATTTTCATGTCTGCAAACTTGAATTTTTCAAAGTTCTTGAAGTTATAATTAAAAATAATTAATAAATTAATATTGTGCCAATTAGAATAAGTTCTTATATTTATGCGTCCATTAACTCTTTGATAGCTTGGATTAATTTCCATTTACCAGGCATGTATAATGGTTCCTGAATATGTGGGAAAGGAGTATCATACCCACAGATACGCGTAGGTGGCGCTTCAAGGTCAAAGAAACACTCGCGCGAAATTGTCGAGATGATTTCGGCTCCAAAACCACCTTTAAATCGTGATAGATAAAAGTTTTTCAACTTCAAATTATAAACTTAAAGTCAGTTTACCCCAATGATCAGAAATTATTTTAAAATTTTACATTGCATTAAAACACAAGTTAGCATGAATTAATTTTTAGAAAAACGCCGAAAAAAATATTTTTCATTTTTTCAACCAAATTTATCTATGTAAAACATTGGTAGAAAGAAAATTTAGAATGACCTAACTTAACCCCTTAAAACCGATACACGGTGCTTCAAAATGCTAGACCTAACAAATATCTTGTTTGATGAAAGTTTGGGCACAAATATTAGGCTAACACCTAAATCGACAATTGAGAAAAAAATGTTCGTTCCAGATTTTGAATTTTTTGCTTAATTCTGACTGGGTAAAGAAATCGACTCTTGTTTCGATTTCTATTGATCGATCAGAAATAAGAAAAAATTTCAAAATGCTGGAAAAACAATTATTTTCGGTCAATTGGCGACTTTTGAGTTCACTCAAGCCATTTTTTGTGGTCAACTTTCAACAAAAAGTTTATAGATGTAGCATTTTGAAGCACCGTGTATCGGTTACTGGGTTAATTTAAAACATTTAAATTTTTCTTTGTACCGAATTTTTTCGGAAATTTTACAAGTAGTCTTCGCTCTGTCACTGGTACACCTCTAATTATTACGGTTTGTAAATACAAAAAAAAGACACGAAAAAAATTTTCTGCGTTTTTATATTAAAAGAAAACGGTATACCATTTTCATCGATAATTTTTTTGGTCGACTTTTTTCCCTTTATCTATTGCTATGAAAATTGCGTAGGCGTTTCAACCTTTCTTATAAACAAATAAAAATGTACACAATTGAAATATGGGTGTGTTGATATCACAAACTTTGTCAGAAACATTTTCAAAACATTTAGAACATATTCTAGACATTTTCATTGAAAATAATAAATATTTTCCGCCTACACATTTCTCTATAGTTAAAGATAGGCGATTTAAAAAAGTCGACCAAAAAAATTATCGATGAAAATGGTATACCCCAAAAAAAATCATGCTCAAGATACCGTCACCGTTAATTTAAACTATTTATCTATCCGTTCCTGTGAGTGGTGCTTCATGACTGACAATAACTCGGCCGGTTTTCGAAACTGAATTACAAACAGCTTCTCTATCCCAAGGAAGAATAGATACAAGATCAATAACTTCGATTGATAAGCCTAATTCTTCTTGCATTAAACGTGCAACCTCTCTGCACACGTGCACTTGAGTACCCCAGGCGATCAGGGTCAAGTCCTCTCCTTCTGTCAAAATGTCGGCTTTACCGAGAGGAATCTGGAAATGACCGGTTGGTACCTGCTCTTCGGCAGCGCGGTACAAAATTTTTGGTTCGAAAACAATGCAGGGATTAGCATCCTCAAAGCAGGATAACAATAAACCCTAAAATGAACTTTTTTTTAATGGATGTTCCAAATTATGTATAATTGTAACAATATGGAAATTTTTTGAGAAAAGCTAGAAAGATCTGACACCTGAAACCTATTTTTAGCGATATCGAAGATTATAACTACGTGTCCCGTAGAACTCTGACGTCGGAGACCTAAAGAATCGTGTGATGAGATTGGTCAATACACAAGAATCGTGCGATTTGATTTGTCAATACTCAAGTCTCTGACGTCAAAGTTCAACGGGACACGTAGGTATAATCTTAGGTATTGGGGTCACATTACATTTTTTTATATGTACCGCATGAGCTACAAGTACCGTCGAGAAAAAAGTGATTTGTCGAGACTTGAGATCATTTCAGAATAGATTTATCGCCTTTTGTATGATAGCATGTTTTCGAATCACCTGAGGTCTCGACGCCACTAGAAACTCACGCGGTTTATATTTTGAATCCGCAAAAAAAGTTGTTCTAGATGCCAAAATTAAATTTAAAATTCAGGAGTTGTTTTCTCAGACCCGGCTTTTGTTTTCTCAGACCCGGCTTTTGTTAATCTTGAAGGTCAATCAACGGTAAACCGGAAATCAGGTGAATCCTTAAATTTTTTGTTTGTTTAAATTTATTCTCTGGTTGAATCCAAAATTTAACAAAAAAACGCGAAAAACTACGGTATAATAATTTTTATGAATTTACGGAATAAATTGTATAAAATTAAAAAAGTTTACTTTGAAATTTTGACAAATCGTGGTTTACCTTTGCTTGGATTGGTGATCTTGGAATGACAACTTTGAGTCCTGGAGTGTGTGCAAAATAAGCTTCTGGTGACTGTGAGTGATATAAAGCTCCGTGACCTACGGCGGAACATGGAGATCGAATGGTTAAATTTCCACAATCGAATTGATTTCCCGATCTGTATCGATATTTAGCAGCTTCATTGACAATCTTGAAAATTTTTAGATTAATCATAAATGAAAATTTATTCATAAATTGCGACGATATTTCGAGTAAAAAAATGTAGAACAATTATCCCCATATTTGTATGCTCATATGTTTACCTGATCAAAAGCTGGGAAAATATAATCGGCAAATTGAATTTCAGCGATTGTACAAGCACCAGCAACAGCAGATCCAATACCAAAACCAGCGATACCCTAGATTTTTTTTAATTTGAATCATCAACCCCGGAATTTACCAAAGATTGGTGTCTCTAGCCTTCTACTTTCGCGTTCGGGTTTGACCAGCTTTAACCAATGAGAGATACGGATATCACGAAAGTGACCAATAAGAGCTTCGAAAATAAGTTCAATCGCGAACGCGACAGTAAAGGCCTAGGGATCCCAATTAGAGATACAGTTGAGTTTTTTGGTTAACCAAAAGCCTCCTCAGTTCGCCGGACCAATCAGATTTTCTGTTTATTAGCATAAAGAAATTTGTTTGGTCTATCAAAAGTGTGGAGGCGTGAAAAAAACTCAGAACAGCAGTTTTATTTCATAGCCTATGCTAGAGTAAAACCGTCAATTTTCATAAATAATTTACCTGTTCACAAAGAGGAGAGTTGAAAACTCGATCTTCTCCATATTTATCCATGAGCCCATCCTAAATTTTACATAAAAATAATTGATAATAAGTTTAACCAAGGATCGGCAGAAGGCCGATCTCTGATTTTCCAATAGATGTACTTACGGTACATCTGAATACACCACCAAATTTGACATCTTCTCCAAAAACGATAGTAGATTCATTTCGGCCCAATTGGATATCTAACGTCGGGTTAAATTTGAAACTATGGTTTATTTTACTCGATATTAAAAAAATAATAAAATGCTATTGTGTGAAATACGAAACGCGATGGCAAAAAATTAACAACAGTTTGAAAAATGAGACCGTCAAAATTTCTGAAAATCTTTAGCGTAATATTAAATCTCCTACAGTATGAAATTCCGAACTTTTTTTATTGATAATAGTATTTTTTGACGTTTCGAATTATTCAACCTTCAAGAGGCTAAGGTAACTTTTTTTAGGTGCCCCCCAGAGGAGAGGGGGATAATTGTTCGACCCCAGAGGAGAGGGGGAGCACCTAAAAAAAAGTTACCTTACCAAAAAATAATATTATCAATCGGTTAACCGAACCGCGGTTCGAATGTTCTCAGAAATGGTTCATTCTATTCAAGAAATTCCGATTGTATCCCCGAATCAATGAGTCGATACCCTCAATGTATTTTTGTATTTAACTGTTCGGCTAAGTATGAGACCAAGGTCTGATTTTTTCAGATGAGTCACTTAAAAAACATAGTCCGGTACTGGTAGCAAATTTTTTTTGTGACAACGGCCCCACTACTGAAAAATCAGATAAATGGAATTTTATATGCTAAATATCGAAATTAGTGCTCTGAATGGGCGTTATAAAAGTCATTTTATGATCACTAGATGGCCAAAAAAATGAGGGTTCTCAGATACTTTTTAGAAAAAAAATATAAAAAACCGTCTACCTATAAAATGTCTATACTATAGAAAACTTAGAACTGAAAATGGTTTAAAAATCACAAAAAAATAATTAGAGTAAATGATAACCCGTCAACCTATAGCATCTTTGATAGCGTTGCACATATTCATTTTTTCTGTTCCACCTAATTCTGCAGGTGCTTCATCTGGCTCGAAATTGAAATGTAAATGGGTTCGAACTGAAGTTACTGCTAAACCCTTTTTTGGCAGTAAGCGACTGGCGGCTCGTAGACTGTTTATCATTCTGAAAGAGACAAAAAAATTATTAATTAAATATAAATAATTTGTGTTTTTTTAGAAACCTCTTTTTTAACATACAGTTAAGTGTCTTTAGTAGAACGCGTCCTAAGGATTTTAAAAGTACTGTCCTACGAAAAGTACTTTACTGTTCTCGAAAAAGATGCCTTGGTATGATACATATGTTACATACGTATCGTACCATGGTGTATTTTTAGGAAACAGTAAAGTACTTTTCGCAGTACAGTACTTTAAAAATCGTAAAGACGCGTTCTACTAAAGAAACTTTACTGTACCATATGTTACGAATAAGAGCACCAGATAAAAAGACGTTTACTAAGGTAGCTTTTTTTTAGGTGGGCCCCCCCTCTCCAGCAAAAACCGTAGGAGCTATCAAGAAACGGTTTTTTGCATCGTGTAGCCGACAAAATTTTAACCGCTGAAATTTTTAATAGGAATATCGACACTGGAATATCATAGGGGCCTAAAATCATACTTATTTGGAGTAACTTTTCAAGAGAAAATTTTTGGCATAATTTATTTTGACATTCGACACCACCTGGTGGTGTAAAGAGCACTTTTTGTATATCGACACTGGGAACAGATTAGAACCTGGAAATATACTTATGGGGTTAATTTTTCAGCATCATTTTTTTGACACTTGACACCACCTTGTGGTTTTAAAGAGCACTTTTTGTATCACGACACTAGGAACAGATTTTGAGATGANTGAGACATAATAATTATTTAATTTCTATTTAGAAATAGTTTAGTGTGCAGAGAACCAGTTTGGTTTTGACTTCAGCTGTAGATGCTTTTAGTTTCGCTAAAGCTGAAGTCAAAACCAAACTTGTTCTCTACACACTGAAAATGGCTGTTTAGCCAAAACGTCAAAAATAAGCTATTTTTAAATATAAATTAAATAATAAGAATAATTGATAATATTTTTAACAATATATACTTACGGTACATCTGAATACACCACCAAATTTGACATCTTCTCCAAAAACGATAGTAGATTCATTTCGGCCCAATTGAATATCTAACGTCGGGTTAAATTTGAAAAACTTTAGTTTATATTTTTTTCGATACAAATGTATGTATTAAAAAAATTGAAAATGCTGTTTTGTTTGAAATACGAAACGCAATAACAAAGAATGGACAAAAATTTGAAAATGAAACCCTCAAAATTCCCGAAAATCATTGGCGTTAAAAAAATCTCCTACAGTATAAAATTATTGTTTTTGACGTTTCGGATTATTCAACTTTTAAGATGCGGGTTTTACTAGCTCACTTATAAATCTGGTAGCAATCGGGCGAATTTCTAGAAAACGGTTCATCCGATTCTACTGGCCGATAATACCTAGTTTAGACTCAAAAAAGGAGGTATCTTGGGTGAAAATGTTTTTTTACAGACAAATTTTTGGATCCAAAATATTTTTACATTTTAACATATGATATATTATATGCCAGGCTTGTAAAACGGATGGCTTTTGCGTGGGTTTTCCATCCCCTTTTTGCGTAGGTTTAAGGAAAAGATAGGGAAAAAATGGGGAAAGGGATAGGAAATCCGGTTGGGGATCATCCCTTTTACGACCCTGATTATATACCTATGTTACATAGGCTATGTAAGGGATCTCCTGAACCTTAGATTAACGTTTGCAGTTGACTGTGCTGTCGGACTGTAATTGTCGGTTGTAAGACATTTAACGTGTGATCATAAGACATTTGAAAATTGGGTTCAAATCATTCAAAAATGACCTCAGAAAATTATAGCCCATTAACCTATGGCGTCTTTGATAGCGTTGCACATATTCATTTTTTCTGTTCCACCTAATTCTGCAGGTGCTTCATCAGGCTCAAAATTGAAATGTAAATGGGTTCGAACTGAAGTTACTGCTAAACTCTTTTTTGGCAGTAAGCGACTGGCGGCTCGTAGACTGTTTATCATTCTGAAAGAGACAAAAAATTAATAAATAAATATAAATATTTTGTGTTTTTTTAGAAACCTCTTTTTTAACATACCATATGTTACAAATGAGAGCACCAGATATAACGACGGTTACCAATAAAAGCCTCGAACTTACTATTGTCGAAGCTTTTATTGATAAACGTCGTTTTATCTGGTGCTATCACTCGTCAATACGAAACTAGACGATTAGAGATCCCAATCTTTGATATATTTCAACAATCGAGTTGTCACTACAAGTGTTTTTAGAGTACTTAACAGTTGTGCAAAAAAGTTGAAGACATTATTGTTTACAACTTTCGTGGACAACTGTTAAGTACTGTAAAATTAGTAGTGATGATGACAACTTGATCGTCGAAATAAACATGTATATATATATCCCCTTATTGCCCTATCGTAAAGATTCGTTCCCTAAAAAACGTGGGGCTACCGAAAACGACTCAGCCAATTAGGTTCTTAGATAGCTCAAACTGAGCACAAATATCTAGTGAATATACAATATAAAATTTGGTCGGAATCAGACCATTTTTTCTCAGACCATTGTTTCTTTTCTTTAACAAAAACTAATAATTTAAATTACTTGTTAAAACAAGTAATCTCAGAAAAAAATAAAAAACATTGGTCCGATTCAAACCAATTTTAAATTTCTTTATTAATTAGATAATTGTGATCAGTTTGAGCTATCTAAGAACTAAATCGGATCACTCGTCGTTTTCTCATTCCCGCATTTTTTAGGGAACGAATCTTTACGATAGGGCAATAAGGGGATATAAGTTAATTAAGATTCCCTTACAGTAAGGTAGGCCCGACAAAATTCGACCAACTCATATTTAATTGAATTTTGGAGCACTTTTAGGTTTTATGGCGAATATAACTGGACAATTTTTGCCTATCATTTAGTTTGAAATAATTCTTTAATTATTTCGAAAATTCCAAGCCAAAAAATAGACAATTTCAAAAGCGGTATTGCGTTTTAAAACACTTTCCTGGTAAACTTTTGAAAAGAATCATTTTTGTTCATGATTTTCTAGAACATATCAAAAATCCTCAGCTAAACTCAACCAACCAAAACGGTTGAATTTACAAACTCGTCAAATATTTAGATGTTCATTGACCAATCAGCGGTGTCAATCAGGTTTCAGCAAAAATATAAAATTGGGGGCAAAAATGTCACATACATAGGGTTGAACACGGTGGAATTTCGTCTTTTAAGCCGGGGGTTTTAACTAAAAACAAAAACGAACGTCTAGGGCAGAATTTTAAAATTAAGAAAATTTTACGGGATAATTCTGCGGGGATTTTTAGCTTTTTATGTTTAAAATGAAGATTTGAAGTTGTGCTAGATCTTCCTATAATTCAAACTTAATTTTATCGTACAATTAAGGTAATTTCAGACCAGATGCAAAAAAAATTGAGTGTAAGAGCCTGTGCATGATAAAAAAAAATTTGAGTTCAAAACCCCAACTTTAGCCAAAATTTTGGGAAAAAATCCTAAAATCCGCCTACGACTTGATTTTTTCTGGAAGTTTTTTTTTAGTTGTATTTCCTTTTCGTTCTGAAAAACTTCCCGGTAATGAAAATTAACCATAATTTATATTTGATATCAAAAACTCCAATTTAAAGCAAAAATAGAAATTTTATAACAGCATAATTTGACCACCAGATGCCGAAAAAATATTCCGAAAATTTTATATTATTTATGCTTTTTAACCCCGTAAATTTAATGATTTATTTATTCGATCTTTACTCTATATTTAAGTTCTCCCGTGAGCAAACTTACACATACAGTATGCCGCATACTGTATGCGCCCCTAGACTAGGGTGGGAAATGCGAATTCGATTTGTCCATATTTTCAAATAAGCATGCTCAAAAGATGCGCATTAAAATTTTGAACACAAAAACAGTCAAAATTTGAAAAAAAAAGTTGGGGACAGGTGTCAAAATTGAGGTTGAAATTTGTTTTTTTCGAACTTCAAACTCAGATTTCTCGGCTGTTTAATTGTGAAAAAAAAATTTTTAGGTCATTTTTGAAATCTTCTAACTCATGCGCTTCATTTGAGTCTACTTATGTCAACAGAGCTCAAAAAAAAATTTTGCGAAATAATTTTTTTTTCAGAAATTTTCGAAAATTTTTTTTTGGTTTTTTTATGGTATCATTANTAGAACCTGGAAATATACTTATGGGGTTAATTTTTCAGCATCATTTTTTTGACACTTGACACCACCTTGTGGTTTTAAAGAGCACTTTTTGTATCACGACACTAGGAACAGATTTTGAGATGAAAATATACTTATGGGGTAACTTTTCAAGAAAAAAAATTTTGGCCTTATTTGTTTTGACACCTGAACTATTTTTCCCGATAATTATAAAAATATCATTAACCGGTAAGGCTCGAAAACCGAAAAAAAATTTCAGCGGTTAAAATTTTGTCGGCTACACGATGCAAAAAACCGTTTCTTGATAGCTCCTACGGTTTTTGCTGGAGAGGGGGGGGGCACCTAAAAAAAAAGCTACCTAATAAAAGCCTCGAACTTATTGTCCACGCTTTTATTGGTCAACGTCGTTATATCTACAAGTGTTTTTTAGAGTACTCAACAGTTGTGCAAAAAAGTTGGAGACAATATTGTTTACAACTTTCGTGGACAACTGTTAAGTACTGTGAAAATAGTAGTGATGATGACAACTTGATCGTTGAAATAGACATGTATATATCAATTACGAGACTTCCTGGTCGTTTTTTACTAGATTTTCAGCCAACATTTTTAAATAATTCGGCTTTTGAAAACAACCCATACTATTACATTCTTAGATAGCTCAAACTGACCACAAATATCTCGTGAATGATAAAATAAATAATACAACTATTGTTTCTAATTTTTTTAAGAAAAACTAATAATTAAACAATTTCAGTAATCTCAGAAAAATATATAAAATAAATTGGTGCGATGGACTAATTTTTTATTTTATTATGCACAACATATTTCTGCTTAGTTTGAGCTATCTAAGAATGTAATCTGATGAGTTGTTTTCAAAAGCCGAATTATCTAAAAATTTTGGCTAAAAATCTAGTAAAAAACGACCAGGAAGTCTCGTAATCGATATATAAGTTAATAAAGATTCCCTTACAGTAAGGGAGGCCCGACAAAATTTGACCGACTCATATTTAATTGAATTTCGGAGCACTTTTAGGTTTTGTGGCGAATATAACCGGACAATTTTTGCATATCATTTGGTTTGAAATTATTCTTTAATTATTTCGAAAATTCCAAGCCAAAAACTAGGCAAATTCAAAAACGGTTTTGCGTTTTTGAACACTTTCCTGGTGAACTTTTGAAAATAATCATTTTTGTTCATGATTTTCTAGAACATATCAAAAATCCTCAGCTAACCTCAACCAATCAAAACGTTTTAATTTACAAACTCGTCACCAGTACAAGCTTGCGCTGTACGTAACACGCGTCTTACTTGTCCGGTAATCCCATTATCATGACCTTAGTGGTACGCAACGGTATTAGCCTCGGAACCTTTCAAGATTTAAATGTTCATTGACCAATCAGCGGTGTCAATCAGGTTTCAGCAAAAATATAAAATTGGGCGCAAAAATTTATACTAAATTTCCAAAACGACTTTTTTTTGGCCCGCGTTTTTACCCCCGCCTCATAAAAGTTCAAATCTAGCTCAAGATAAAGTTAATTAACCATTCAAACTGAAGTTAAGTTATTCTTCAAGGTTACTAGTTGAACAATTTGGTTATACAGGTTCATAACCGCAACAAAATCAACATTTTTTTAAGCTTTAGTTCTCGGAATATTAATTTTTTTAATAAAGTCTCACATAACGACACACCTTGAGAGGGACCAATGGACGTGTGGGTGTGACCACCCATCTTCTCGCAGTGAACTTCAGGCCGCTTATGGGGCCATAAGAAAATTGTCAAATGCCGTAATAATTTCTATGTAAGAAAAGGGTATGTTCTGTTATAAAAAACGCGCAGGCCCAAAAAGTCTACCAATTTGAAGAAAAAACATATTTAATAAAAATATTATTTTGCAAAAGTACTAATTTTTGGTTAATTTTTATAACATAAAACAACCGGTTTCAATGCAAAAATTTCGGCCCATACATTTTGCAAATTTGTGCTTTAGCAAAAATAGGCATTTAAAAAAATTGACCAAAAATGTAAAAAAAACCCACCAAGGGATACGCTCTTTTTTGCAATATATCAAAGAAATTGAATCTATTTTTTATTTTCGTAGTAACTAAGAACGCCAATAAATAAGGTAACCTATAATCCATAATTCTAGAATATACTGGAAATCATAGACTACTGGTAAAAACAGGGTTAGGAGACAGATTATACAAATTTGAATTTATAAGGGAATGTCCCTAGCTGACGTCTGCGGGTTAAAAGGTGTTTAGTGTCCGTGTGGGTGGAGTCCGGAACCGTCCTTGTTGTATTTGATTGCGTAGTAAGTCTGGTAGATCCATTCGAATTCTTCCTCAGAGATACCGTGTTCTACTCTCCATGCAGCATCTGAAAATATGTGTTATAATTTCAATACACCAAAAAAATGTTTGATTCTTCACCGGATGTCCGGTAATACCAGAAATTGATCGGTAAATAATTCAAAGTCGATTCTGAGAAAACTGGATGTATCCTTTCAAGTAAATTTTTTGAAAGGTACAATTTTCAGAATTTGTTTGGCAAATTTTTTCTTGTAATTCGACATCCTAAAATTTTTTTAAAAAATTTGACCTCTTTAGAGGTGTCATATGACAAATTTTTATTGTTAAAGATTTTCTCTTGATTAACAACCGTCGTAGGTATATTCAGGGCCACATTTCCTCTGACTTAGAAGATGGGCAAACTATAATTTGACTCCTTGAGAGGTGTCAAATTACAAAACATTTTCGGCAAAAAGTTTCGTACAAAATGCCTCAGATTTTTTTCCCCTGTTTTTTTTAAGATTGCAGTCGGATGCAATAACCTGTTTCGTGATGGTACTTTCGCATGTACTGCTAAAAAAAGTTACCTGAAATATAAGTTATATTATATAACTGATGCCACCCGTTTGAATTTAGCGCTTTTTTTGTGAAAAATATTTTTTGTGGATAATTATGACTTACCCCAAATGTTAGCTTCGATACTGTTTGAATCAATTTTGATCTTCTTTTTTGGGTCATGGATGAATCCAGCTGGTGCTTGGTACAATTTTCGTGAGTTGTCACCGTCTTCGTAACCAACGTTAGCGATGGAGTTAACTGCTGGGTTAAAGAAAAGAGATCTTTTTGGAGTATCTTGCGAAAATGGGAATTTGGTGTTTCGACCGTTTCCTTGAAGGTAAGGGTGTGGACGGTATTCGAGTCTTTCTTCATATGGCTCTAATCGCTGTTCGGCGTTTTCCAAAGCCAACATACAGAATCCAGTTCCGATGAAAATCGAAACCTAAAGATATATAAAGTTATAACAATAAATTATTATTTACAATAAGGTCACTTTTTCAGGCCTTTTTTCTTATGAAGGCCCTAAATTTATCGTCGGATATCTTTTTTAGCAGCGCCAGATTTGACTATGGTACCACGCACGAACTGTATGAGATATCACAAAACGATCAGGGGAAAATTTGGTCGATGAGGAAAATTTTTTTTTTATTTACACCACCAAAAAAAATTCAATTTTTTTTAAATGCCTGAAGCGTTTGCAAAAAAAAATTTGGTAAATTTTTCTTAAAGTGGTAGAAAAACCACCGATTCAAACCCTGAATTACCGGTAACTGGTGAAGCAGAATTTTTTATAAAAATTTGCCACACCATGATTTTAAGTTTCCAGTTGGATGCGAAAATCCGTTTTGTGGTGTCTTATACCGTTATTAGTTATACGGTTTGTCCGGTGGTGGCACAGTCAAATCTGTCGGTATTGCTAACAAAATAGGTACCTCAAGATTGATAAATAAACTTACGTATTTCCAGAACATAACAGTTTCAACGGAGCAGAAATGTCCAGAGAATCGGAGTGGTACTTGGACAACTGGTGCTTTAACAACCGAGAGGAGGGGTCGGGCCAAAATACGGGAAAACATCATTTTTTCTAAAAAAACGGGCGAACGGGTTAAACTCAATTTGAAAATATTATTGGCGAATGAAAATATATCAGTTTTGATCAAAATCGACGGATTCTAGAATCAAGATTAAAACGGCCGGTATTAAAGAATTTCGAGGAACTATATCGAATATGATCCGGAAATTTTATACCAGGAGACGGGATTTCTCAGGAAAGAGTTCCCGAAATTCTATTTGTCAGAAAATCGATTCTAGAATAGGTTATAACTTATAAGGACCCTAAATATCAACAAAATATTACCAGTTCTGACCAGAAAGTTATAACCATTTGAGGAGTGAACAATGAAGAGCGCTTTTTGTACAGAAAGTAAAGTATTTTGGAGCATATATTTTTGGTCAAATTTTGGTCAAACAAAAAAAAAGACCAAAAATGTATACTTTAAATTTTGGGCAAGTTCAAATTTGTGGCAGTTTATGCTCTTTTGGTACGGCGACTCGGTCGGGATGAGTCAGTTCGATAAGCTTCTGTGAGCGAATGTAAGCAGATCCAGTTGCTGACAACAGATGCTCATTTTCACGCACTTTTCCATACACAGAACCCTCGTGTGTTGTGTTACATGTCACCTAAAATTTGTTTGTTATTTGACACAAATATGATACAGCTTTTTGTTTTGCAAGTGTTCTTTAAAATATTCTCAAATTTTTTTTGTAATCTGACACCCCAAACATTTTTGAAAAAAATTGGAAAAGCTGTAATTTGACCCCTAAAAAAAGTAATCGTTGTCAAAAATTTGCCCTTGAAAAACTACCCAGATAAGTATATTTTCCGGTTCACAGGTATTCTTCAGAAAATCAACTTTAAATATGAAAAAGCTAAAATTTAACTCCTTGAGAAGTTTCAAATTACAAATATTTTCGGCTAAAAGTTTGGGCACAAAAACTTGTATTTTATGCCAAAAATTGGCTTGGAAGGATGTGCGGTTTCCTAAGAACCGACTTCAAATTTTTACCAGTCAATCTCCGGTACTACCGGAAACAAAACGAAATCGACAAAAGTTATTGGAATCCTAGTACATAATAAATAATAATACATTATGATCATCTTATTCTGAAGATGATTTAAAATAAATCGAAACGTTAAAATAAAACATTTTATATAATGTTCTAACCTGTCCTAAATAGTTAATATGTCTCGTTAGCTCGAGTTCTACATCGTCGATTTCCTTCAAAAATTTATCAGTCATTTTTTCTGCATTTCTTTCGCCAACTTTGTCTTTGCCGAGTTCAGAAATAACTTGCCCAGCGTTTTGAATGGCCGATGCTATTTTGCGTTCGATATCGTCTAAGACCTTCAGTTTGCCCTCGGTATCAGTACTGATAACAATTTCCTTTTTCGACATTTTCTAAAAACGGTTCGGGAGTCAAATTACATGAAAATTTTTTTGGAAAAAGACTGCTTTTCGAATACCGGCAAGAAAATATTAACAAATGTTAGGTGATTTCACGGCAATGGTGATTTTATTTAGAAATTTATTCAAATAGATACAGTATGCCTAAAAAAATGATTCGGATCATATTACTGAGAATCGTTTATAATTTGGGGAGAATTTTCCCGGTGCTTCCTCAAATTTTCCTGCGAAAAAATTAGACATACTGTAGTGTACCAAAAAAATCTACCTGAATTTTTTTATTAAAAAGTGTAAGACAAAATCACCGTCGCCTAAATTAACAGACATGTTTTGAACTTAGAAGATTAACAGATGTTGAAAGTGTTTAAATGTTGGATCGGATCGGTTAAATGAGTCGATCCAATGTAAACATCAAATGCTTTTAGTTCTTCTGAGCCAAATGAAAACCACGATTTTTCTTTTTCATCAACTTTTTGATTTGAGATTTCGTAGGCGCAACGGATTTCAGAACATGTGACACCACCAAGAACAAAAATAATAAGCTTGGGCTTTTCGTCACTTAGGGCACTAAATACGCGAACTTAGTTTGGCTTGAAGTGAGTCAATCTTAAATTTGAGCTGTTCATAAAACGTTAAAATGCATTCCATAAATTCCTGTCAAAATTTTTTTTAAATTCACGAGAAAATATTTTTTTAGTTTCACGAAAAATTGAAATGACAAATAATAATTATCAATTCTCTAAAAAAGACGTTAAAGTTGAGCTAAAATTACCTTGGTTTAGAAAGTTTTGATTTGTCCATTTTAATTGTTGATATGATTTCATCGTCTAATTTGTCTTCTGCGACGTACTATAAAAATGTTTTAACGTACCCTAAATGAGAAACACTCGATGTGGCAAGTAACCGGCTTTTCGCTAATTACCGAAAAACTGGTTGATATCTATAGAGGAACGATAGAGGTGCCGATAAAAACAGCTTTAAAGTGAAAATAAGCGGACGTGCTCGTTTGGATCAAATACGCAAAAATTCATAAAAACAGATTCTCTGTCAAAATAATGACCTTTATGATTAGGGTGCGCAGCGGGAACCCTAAAGAATAAACAAAACCCCTTCATGAAAATTCCTTTGCGATCTTGGGGATATTGCCACCAAAAACAACAATTCCGAGCAAAATTTTTTTTTTGGACCCCTGGTGGTCAGAAAATGAGTTCTAAACACCTTCATTTTCAGCACTAACTTGTATTATGAGCATAATAAACTCAATTTGTTAGTTTTTTATGACAAAGGCCATTCTCAAAAAAAAATTTGGTTTACCATGAAATAATTTTTTAATTGGTTTATCATGAAATAATTTTTTTTGGAAAAATTAAATGCTAAAATTTTTTATTCCTTTTTTGTATATTTTTTCATTTAAAAAACAGAATTTTGAACGCTGCGCACTCTATCTATGATCTTCTATTTAAATTCCTCAAGTTTCTTACCTGCATTATATCTTTTATGAGTGGGACATATCTTGAATCTTGATATTTCACGTCATATTTTTTTCTTTTCATTCGTTTGGTTTCCGGTATTTCATCCTTAATTACCGGTATATTGAAATGAACCATACTCCGAATAATTTTCGAATCATTTTGAGCCAAGCCAGCGTGGGTGATAAGCTTTTCAAGGTCAACCTCTTTAACACCTTTTCGATTCAAAATATACAGTACTATCAATCGTATCTTATCAAATCTTGGTGTAGAGCTGTCTAACAGCCAGGGAATGATTAGTTTCAATGGCTCTTTAGCGACATGTGTGGCAAGATCTTGTTCTGCGTCGCAAATTTGATCGATTCTGTCGGTGTAAAACTCTCCGCAAAGATTAATAAGTTCCATATGAATTTGCAAATCTTTTATTTCCTTTTGGTACTGGGGCATTTCTTGCATCATTGAGGCTAGGCCGGAAACGGTTAACTCCGTCACGTCTTTTTTCTCCCTTTTTGCCAAGAGTTCGGCAAATTTTATTGGCAACATTTCCATACATTTTGCAAGGTGAGAATGCCGATTTTCACGCCAGAATTGATCGTTATATTCAGAGAGAATTATTTCCGATCCGTTTGGCATTTGAACAACCTCGCCATCTTCGAGCTCTAACACGTCATCCACCATTGCTTTAAATAAAATTAAACATGCGATATAAATAGGGTGCGCAGGGAAAAATTTTAGGTAACATCAAGAAAGATTCGGTCTACAAAATGCGATAAAAAGAAATACGGCATTTTTAATTGTGAAATTGTTGTCATCGGTTTAATTCGGCATTTCCAAAGCAGCACAATAACTTGTAAGGTACTGGTTATGCGCAAAAGGAAGCTTGGAAAGTTCTGCAGAAAACAAAACTAAAATTATTTAGAAATTTCCGCCTACGCATTCTACGTCCTAAAATCCCAAATTGTTTTGAACATTTCCGACCATTTTATATAAAAAATGGGTCAAAAATTTCTATATAATTTTACTTTTATTCTCTGCAGAACTTTCCAGGATTCTTTTTTGCGCATAACCAGTGCCTTACAAGTTATTGTGCTGCTTTGCAAATGCCGAATTAAACCGGTGACAACAATTTCACGATTAAAAATGCTTAATATTATAATAGATGTGTTATCATATTTTTTTCTCAAAAGCCTTGAAAGATCAGTGGTCATCTTGCATTCCAAGGTCTACTTTTTTCGCCGATAATTTTCATCAAAAATATTTTCCCAGCATAAAAATTTTTTGTCGAGAAATTCTGGGATACAAGTTGTATAGGGTGTTATCATACGCGTATCATACAACATGAAAATTATTACCGCCAAAAACTATATATATACTATCAAATCAATGTGAATATATAGTTTTGCCGGTAATTATTTTCATCGAAAAAATCGGCCTATTTTGTATTTCAGAGTAACTCGGCAAGAAAAAAAAATTTATGATGAGAAAAATATTTTGGATATAATTTATCAACGAAAAGAGTAGACCTCGGAATGCAAGATGACAGCTGATCTTTCAGGGCATTTACAAATAAGATCACACATTTATTCTCACGACCTCACAACAAAAATTCACGAAGTAAATTTATAGATGGAAATTTACCTTGATATGTGAGCTCATGTAAAAACGGTGCGACTGAATCGTAGCTTCTATCAATTATAACAATTGATGATCCCTTAAAAGGTCGTCTATTTCTTATTGATTTTTGATGAAGCATTTTTGCAATATCTGTGCAGTTATCATTTTGGACTTGATATCGAATTTCAAAAGTTTGATTAAAAGTTGTTAAAACGGTCGAGATCTGTTCCGCATATCTTTCTAATTTTGGGAGCCGGGCGTCAGTCATCGTCAGAGGGTAGTTTTTAGAAGAATCAATTGTAAATACTCGAGATTCCAAAGGGACAAATGCGATATTAACTTCGCGAAATACTGTTATAAATCTGAATAAGTTAAATTGAACATTTCGATGAAAAAAGGTTCGAAAGCAGTTGCTATTTAATTCTTGATTGGCTCAAACTTTAATAGAAATTTTACGAAAGTTAGAAAAAAGGTTTTTTTGCTGGAGAGGGGGGCCTAAAATAAAAGTTACCTAACTTTCTTGCTGCAAAAAGTCATCTAATAAATGCAAATTAGCACAAAAAAATACGGTTTGATGATTAAACTTTATCATCACAAAATAACGTTTGTCTATGTTTAAATCCATTTTGAAATGTATTACTTTTAAAAAAATAGTAAACCCGGAAATTATAAAAAAAAAATCGTAAAATTTTGCTCTCTATCGGTACCTGTGGTTAATCTTTAAAAATTGTAATGATAGTTTTTAATTTTTCTGTGATCGATTTACCCTAGAAGAGAATTTTGTTGGAAATTTTTTACTATAAAAAATAATCAAATTCTGAAATCTTTGCGCTCTACCGGCACTTGTGGTCATTTTTGAAAATTTTCCAATTCATTTTTGTTTTCCATGATATGATATCATTGATATCTATTTACCCTTGGAACAAAATTTGGTTCAAATTGAGAAACTTTAAAAAAAAATGAGTAGACTGGAGACCAGCTGACGGATCCCGGTCTGGCATTTTTAGAACAAAACTTGAAATTTTCAAAAAAATAATGACAGCAAACTACAAGTGTACTTTGTCTATATTTTAAGGAATTGGATTTAATTCGAACCAATCAAAAATTGTATTCCGGGTTCGGTTTAAAATGGTGACTGACCTTGATAAACTAGATTCTTTAATTTCGTTGAAAAGTTTTGTAGGAAGAGCATCAGTGAAATATATTCTTGCGCCTAAACTCATCAAAAATTGAATTTTTTGTCCTTGCAAGAAATTTTATATTATTCACAGCAAACGTGTTAGTCTTCAAATTATCTCACTTCTATAAAGTTCTTTTCCGTTTTCAAAATCCGCCATAAGAAGTCTGACAGACTTGCTATTTGGAGCAATAAAATAAATCGCATCAAAATCTTTCATCGGAACGCGGATTCTAGAAATATTTTCGATGAGTGCGATTCTCTGGCACGTGACCTCGCTCATTTTGCAGCAGGACGAAAGGACTTTTGTCCCAAGTTCATCTGCGATTAGGGTGGAAAATGTCAGCTAGTTTTTTTGTTGAAAAAAATTACTGGCCAAATATTTTCAAAACCCCATTCTAAAACCAGTACCTTCCAGTTTTGGTCGTCACATTCTGATTCGATGATGTCGTACAAAATGCGTTCTCGCACAATACTGGTCAACGACATCTTGTGCTGAAACAAAAATATTTTATTTAAAGTTGATTTCATAGAATTTACAGAATACAGGGGAGTAAAGTGATCCGAAAATTGTTAACCGACTTTAAAAATATTTTTCTTAAAACATCTTTTAGCTTTTGTCGCTCTCCTCTACTCTACAACATGCCATTCTTAACAAAACAAGATAATAACAAATAGATTTTTGGATATCTCTTTAACACATTTATGATGATTTAGGTTCGTTTTTTGACTTGCACATCATTTTTGAGCCATATTTATCGTATTTGAAAATATTAAAAAAAATTAATTTGCGAATTGTCTGTCCGGTAGTTTCTACAAAAAAAACAAGGATTTTACGGTGAATAAATTTGCCGAGATTTTTCTCAAGAAAGGTTTTGACTTTGAAGCGCTACAAATAAAATCTCGGCAAATTTATTACGAAAAATCCTAATTTTTTTGTAGAAACTACCGGACAGACAATCTGCAAATTTTATTTTTTAGAGATTTTTAATATTTTATGAAATACAATAAATATGGCTCAAAAATGATGTGCAAGTCAAAAAACGAACTTAAATCATTATAAATGTGTTAAAGGGATATGACAGCCACAGATAATTACACATAGAAATTTGTTGTTACTTGCCTGGATCTCTGGTTTACCGATAATCGAGGTTACAAATTTAAAAACTTTTGATAGGCAACATAAAAAACCGGAGATCTAGTGAAGTAACAAACACATTTTATACATAACACATGTAGTCATCTTTTGGCTGATGGATTCAAAAATATATTTCTAGTTATCTTGTTGTTTTCAAAGTTGCATGTTTTAGGGTAGGTCTAAGCGAACAACAGCTATAGGTCTTTTTGGAAAACAATTTGCCTCCTTTTGTATACAGTTATTATAAAATATGATTAAAATTTAGATATATAAATATATATTTTTAGTTTAATTTGAACAATTTGAGAATGAATAATATGCCAGTTTTAACTTCTTTTTAAAATGATGAAAAATAACCCACTTTATCGGAAAAGATTCCGAGATACCTACAGTATGTCACGTTTTGTCTTTCGTTTTTCCAATTTGCTATCCACCAATCAGAACGCTCAAATTTGTCAAGCACCTACGTCTTTGCCAGATTAAAACTTTTTCATTGGCGGATAGTAAATTATGCAAATTGGAAAAACGGAAGCAAAAACGTGACAAACTGTATTTTTTCTATTCTCTTGGAAAAGTTAGAATAGGCATCTTGGGACTTTTTAATATATCGAAGATATTACCTACACGAACCAAGTAACGTATTTTAAAGCGAAAAAAAATACTATAGCCGTGTTGCGATTATCTTTGATATAATTATTGGACAAACATAAGTCATCTTAAATCAGATTAAAGTAATAAAAAAATGAGCGAACTTGAATAGAATTAACGAAGGTCTTTATAGAAGTATGTATGTAAAATGATCCAATTTTGATAAATGTGGTCCAAATCCTTTTTGTTCGAATTTTAATACGGATTGTCTTTTATTCAGTGTCAAAACGCGTTGTAATTGACACCCCAAGCTTAAATATAGTGAAAAGTTGTAAACACGACTTTTTCTGCGAAATAACAAAAAGACAAGATGTATTAAAAGCTCATTTAGGCAAACAGTTCTCTAGAACTGACCAGGTAAATACTCCACTGGGAAGTTTCGAATATGGAATTTGTTTTTTAGAAAAACGGATTTTTTCTCAAAAAATTAAAAATACGCTATGGATTGTTATGGGTTTTGAAATTATTTGTCAGTCAAAAAAAAGAATAATGCAAAATCCCGTCTATGTGAACGTAATTTTAAAATCGAAAAAAAGACGTAATTTTAATATTATTATAAAACTAAAAATGTATTCACCATTCGATTATAAAAACCTTGAGTTTTAAAATTATCGAAAACCATGCCTCAAAATACGGAAAGTCGCATAAGATTTAGAACTTTTAAGCTTTTTTAGTAATTTTGGTAGGGTTTTCTACACTTCTTAAGTAAAGCGATTTCATTGTTCTTGATTTCCAAATAAAATATTAGAAAAGTTCTGTTATTGCATTCATAACCCATATAGTTTAGAAAATGATGAATATAGGATTAATTGCTATTTAATTTCACAGTGGTTTCCATGGGAGAGCGATGAAGCCAGAATGAGCGTGCAATTTAGGCGATAGGAGACACATCAATATATATTTGTGATTTTTTGCACACATTATTATTATCAGTGAAAATTAATCGAAAGAATTTCATTTTTTCACCATTTCCCGAATGCCAAATAATGTATGCAAAATATGCTGCTGCCACATTTAATAGTTTTAATATAGTTCGTGCATTTTACGATTATCCGTGAATTGCCATGGTCCATTTTGAGCGAAAAATGCAACATATAATTATTTTTGACGAAAAAACTGTATGAAAGAGAATAATTTGTTGCTAATAAAATGGGGCATATAATATGCCGCACATTGTGTTATTTCGGTGACAAATGTTTTATGAGATCGTTCGGAACTAGACTATTTTTTTAAGATTTTAGTTTTTGAAAGTTGGTTCAAAAGCAAAAATAGCAATAACCATATATAAAAACGTCTGAAATTCAGTTATACTTAAGTATTTTATCTCGGTAGGATAGCCTGGATTTTTTTGTTATGAATTTGCTTATATTATTGTTTTAAATTTTCCCGTTTTTACCGGGAAATTTACCGGAAATATCAGTTTCTTGAATAAAAAACCGGAAATCAACTTAATCAGCTCTGTTAGTGGCACAAGGTTATATTATGACTCATAAATTATGACCAAAATTACAAAAAACTATGTGCTTGTTCCGATCTAAACGAGATAAAAACTCTTTTAAAAACATTAGGAATAAATTTATTATTAAATTTGAGCTCGTCAATTTTTTGAATTTAAATAAAAATTAGTTTTATAATTTTCGCAGTAAATATAATTCTTCTAATTATCCCCAAAAACCATGCCGAGATCCGAAAAAAATAAGTAAAAATAAGGTCTTAAAAAAGCCAAATCATCAGATTTACTAAAACGCCAACAATTTAAGTTTTTATTTTACATTATCAGTCGTGCAAACTTTCTCTACAAAACATGTATCATAACAATAAAACTCAAGCCTACGCAAATTCGCTTGAACATTTTATACGATCCATAATTGAGATACACCAAATCAAAACCGAATTCTCTAATATTCTAGTTTGACAGAATTTTCTAACCGCAATTAACCAACCGGTGTATAAAAATATTATTTGAAGTTTAGATATTTGAGCAATATATTTTTGGTTGAAGAATGAGTAATTGAAGCGTAAATGAAAGTAATATTAAATATCAACACAGTGCAAATATTAATAAAAAAATAATATGAGGGGGGGCTATACAAAGCTTATTTTTCGCTGTAGGCTTCATTCACAAACGTCGAATTAGAATTGTTACTATTTTCCATTTCTAAAAAATAAAAGATTAAAAAATAAATTTAAACGAATTATAAGTTCGATGCGCAGCGGGCAAATTTCTTTCTTTTGAACTATGGATAGCTACGAAAAAAAATCATGGGCATAATTCAAAAGATAAAACCGTGACAGCGCCAGAGAGCTATGAACTTTTGACATTTTCCGCCGTGATTACACGTTACGTCGTTTTTTTTAGTAATGCATAATTGTTGCATTGATTAGATTCAAAACAGGCCATAGGACCAGTACCATTAACCGGATATAAACCGGAATTTCATTTTTTGGTAGGTTCAAATCTCGATGAGCCCGAAATTTCTTATAAATTTCGTATATCATGATTGTCTACACATTTACTGCTTGAACTATATTTTTGATGAATTACTGGAAGAAAAAAACAAGTTTCAATTTTTTTTCTCAAATTTTATACTGAAAATGTCGATATAATATTCTCTGGTTACCGGTGAACCGGTTAATGGTAGAGTCCAGACTTTAGGGCATTAGTTAGTTTTGAAAAACAAGATTTCGAATGAGCTATCATACAACTTTATCCTATGTCTAGGTATTCAATCTATCCGATGCAACAATTATGCATTACTAAAAAAACGACGTCAATTAATTTTATTCTATTTTGTCAGAATAACCCTGCACTTGAAAATTAATTGCGGAATTACTTCGGCAGATTTATTTTTTCATTCAGTGAGTGTTCCAGTAATTTTAAAGGAACCCCCTCTGTAGACCACCGGTATGAGATACGGGAACGCGTTTTTTGTATCCGATAGCCAGAAAATTTAAGGCCGAAGAGTAAATTTTATCGATTTCTGACTCCGGACCGGTGGACCGGTAATTCAGCAAAAAACGGTATTTTTCGAATTTTAGGTATAAAAAGGCTCTTTACTCCACCAGATGGTGTCGGTTGTCCAAAAAAAAAGATTGCCAAAAAGTTCCTCGTGCAAAGTTACCCCAATGGCTTATACAAAAATTGTTTCCTGACATCTATTACCGCTTGGTTTGAGAGGGGGGTTCCTTAAAAAAAAAGCTACCTTGAGTGACATTCGAAGGTCAATTTTAAGTTCATTCTTATCAATTTGAAAATACAATACAACGAAACATTGTGAGGTCGCTTTCTAATGAACGTATTAATAACTATGTGCAACTATGCATAAAAAGGTCGCTAAAAAGCAAAATATCAATAAAGCTCTCTAGCGACTGATGCGTTCGTAATTTATATACCACAGTACGAAAGAATTTTTAAATTCTGACCGTTGAAATTATTTTTTAGATCAAATTATAGAAATTCTAGGTGACATTTGAAAACCATAAATACTTACTTGATAAGCTTTGAGCGCCTTGAAGAAATTCTAGTGGTTTATTCACATGTGATGAACCTAAAATTGAGGATAAATGATGTCAACTTGAATTATAAAATGTTCACATGCAATACAATAAGTGGGTTAACTTTTTCTTGGTAGTACAGGTTGTAATCTATTTTGGGAAAAAAGAAGAACGACAAGCAAACAGAATTTTCATCATTTAAAAAAAAATTAAAGTTTTGAAAATCGTTTTTGTTGTCAAATTTTTCGCTATTTTTGTATGGCGTGATATAAGTTTAGCTCAGTGAAAAAAGTTAATAAGTTTCGAATGTTCTCGGAGATGGCTCATCCGATTCCAGAAATTTCAATTGTATCCAGCAGCCAAAGAGTTGATATCTGACAATTTATCTATTTTTAAAAAACCGGATGACCGGTTAACCGGAATTTCTGGAATCAGATGAGTCATCTCCGAGAATGCAACTGATTTACCTTTGTCACTGAGCTAAACTTATATCTCGCCTATATTTTAACAAGGGTGAGTTTTTACAGCATGTTTTAAACACCCAAAATATATTACAGTCTGTATTTTTCTGAACTTCATAACCATGTTTAGTTACTAAACTTTAGTACGTTCTATAGGATATGAAAATGGGTAATAAATATACAGTTTATGTCTCATGAAATACATTACACTTGAAAAGATTAGCCAAGAAGAAAAATTAACTGATAAAATCACATTTCTTTAACACTCAACTCAGAAACTTCGAACATAAAAACATGTGCGAAAATAAGGGCGGGCAAAATTCACGTTGCAATATTTTTTTAACTTGATGAAGATCGAAATTAAAAAAATTCTAAAATATGCTATTTGAATATAGTAAAAAGCCTTTTTGATAGGAATTACCAAATCAGTGGTTGACGTTTACAAAGTTTTATACAGTGATTAAAAAATGTATATACTGTTCAAAATATGACTTCATTTGGAGTCAATAGAGACACACCCTTTCAGGCGCCCAATCGAGAACGTTTTTGACATTTCCTGCCTCAAATTTCCAAAAAAAAATCTCGACGCGGTTTGGACCGTTTTGAATTAAACACTTGTTCCAGTCTCATTTCGCACAAAAAAACTTTCGAACAAATGCGGCCCCTGTGATTCATTATAAAGTTTATTCATCAATTTCAAGAAACGGTTCGATTTTTTTAGAAGGGTATTTTATCTCGGTGATAAGTAGCTAAAACGACAAGAGCCGTTTTCTTCGATTTACGGTTTTTACCGGACATTTACCAAAAATTATCGATTTTTCGACAAAAAAGAACATCAAAATTACCGGTTAAAAATTGGAACTCGAAATTTTTTGCTTTATTCGAGGCAGAATTTACCTGGCTTTCTTTTAAATCCCACTTGAAGCTTAGAGGAGATTAGTCTGCTACTGAAATCGACAATTTAAACTTATAAATGCCATTTTACCTAAGAAAATTTTTTCGAATTTTTTTTATTTTCAAAAATTTCCTCTTTAAATTTTGCGCTAGGTAATTGCTTGCAATCGTTCATACAGACATTAGTTTAAAAAGATAGTTTATGACCCGGGTATAATTATACCCGGGTCAAAACTATCTTTTTAAACTAATGACTGTATGAACCGTATAACCCTAATTATGGGTCATAATTTATGGAAAAAATTTCCAAAAGATCGGATGTGCCGATATCACCGATATAAAATACCTTTCTAAAAAATGAACGAATGCTAATTTTATGAATCGTTAATTTTAAATCTTGGCTTTTTTGTTTTAAATGAACATCCATTTACATTCGATGAGTAAAATACCTAATCTTGAAACTCATTGAAGCTCATTTCGGCCACCCTTGTTAGATCACCGACATTATTCAAATGATCTATCGGACGGGCCATATGGGTTGAACCTGGAAAATTGTTATTTTTTGAACAAAAAAAATTATTACAAATTTAAAGCTATTTTTTGGGGAGTATACATGTTTGATCGACTTTTTCTTATCTTTTTTTTATGAATAATGCGTAGGCACGAAAACTCTACCAAATAAAAAAAAACGTGTGCAATCAGAATTCCATATCGAAAAAATACAAATTTTTGGCTTGAAAATGCGAGAGCGAAACGTTGCTGATATTTGAAAAATGCGTTGGCACAAAACCTCTGGGAATTAAAAAAAAAACATTTGCAAAAACTATTCTTATGTTGAAAAATACAAATTAAAAATGTGAAACGTTGATATTTACAAATAAAATGCACAAAATGTAAAATAAAATATTTCGTAATTAAGTATTTTACTTGTACGGCTGATTCCCGCCTACGCACTTTTTATAGCAAAAGATAGGAACTTTAAAATTGACCAAAAATGTATACTCACCATTTTTTTTTAAACTTACCAATAATAACCTCCCACTTTTCTCGGACATTATTGTTTGTTCTATTTCCAGCTCTCTAAAATTTTTCTCTGTTAAATTTTCTCTTTCATTTTTGCATTTCTCTCGGACATAAAAAAAAACAAATAAATTACGCAGGATTCTAGAGTTTCGCTTTTTATTTTTTTCATTTATTTGTATTTCGCGTGGGCGATCGGCGTTGGGTTGAGTCTTATGCAGCTCAACTTACCCAAGGCGCGAATTTTATCTCAATTTGAAACTGATTGAAAGAAACTTTTTTTTTGTCTAGCGAAAAACAAATTTGAAACATAATTCTAAGGGTTGGCAGTAAAAGGCCAAAATGGTAGAAGGCCAAAAAATCGGAAATTCCATTTTTTTGAAAATATAGAAGAAGTTTGTCATGGTAGAATGTAGATATTCTTATGCGCAATTAATTTTTACGTTTCTTACAATATTTTTTCAAATGAAAAAACAAAGGTCAGAAAATGTTATTTCGAAATTGGCATTTTTTCCAGAAATTTTTTCGTTTTGTAGATTTTCTCTACCATCAACTCGGGGGCACCGCTACGAGCGTGGACATAATGGGGGGCTCTGATTGGCTTTCCCATCAAAATGATAGGAAAAGATGACTAATAGTTTGCGACAAACGTCGATGCGCCCCAAGATGATTGTACAAATTTTCATCAAAAAAAATTGTCAAATTTTCATCAAAAAAAATTGTCAAATTTACTTTTTCGTTCTTAATTTCTCCCAAATTTACATCAATATCAGATTTTTCTGAAAAAAATATTTTACTGCAAAAAAAGATATAAAATATCGATTTTTTGGCCTTCTACTGCCAACCCAATTTTAATGACAAAAAAATTATATTAGGAAGTTGTAGATGGCATAGAAAAAAATAGGACATTTTACGACTCGAAGTGCTAAAAATTTCAGGAAATTATGATTCTGTGAAGGGTCTACACGAATTGGTTTATGCATAACAACCGTAATCTTAATGACCGATTTTCAGAGCAAGACTCGTAGGTTAATCAGCGGCACTCTCGAGCCGAATTGATTGTCAGGTGCTATAGCATGCTATCGACCCCCCCGCAAAAACAGTCTCCAAGATTAGTATTTTATTAATATTTGACTAAATTAACCAATATTAAGCTTTTGGAAATAAAACTGAAAATTGAAATTTCCGGTTAATTCATATAATTTTTTTAGCAAGTTCGTTACAGTCAAATGTCTTTAGTAGGACGCGTACTAAGGATTTTAAAAGTACTGTCACACGAAAAGTACTTTACTGTACTTAAAAAATGTCATGGTATGATATATATGTTACATACGTATCGTACCATGGCTTCTTTTTAGAACAATAACGTAGTTTTCGCAGGACTGTACTTTTAAAATCCTTAGGACGCGTCCTACTGAAGACACTTTACTGTATTAATTGCAAACCAGAAAATGCGCCGCTAACGGGATAAAAATGCGAGCAATTTAAATCAAAATTTACTGTAAATTTTTGAGAAAAATGACTGAGTAGGGAAATGGAGTTAAAAAAAAGATACCACAAGAGTGGGTCTTTGAACGAGCAGAAAAAGCACGGCAGTTTTTCATTATTTTGATAAGGGTGGAAAAATTTAATATTCTTTAGCCCACATCATTTCTCCATTTTTTGTAAACTCTAGATTCTGTTTTTTACATACTTCGAAACTTATCTTTCGTTAAAACTTTAGCCATGAAGATGCATAAGCGAAACGTTGCAAAAAAATAAATAAATACCACACGAGTATTTAAAAAGTTACCTGTGGTACATAATCTCTAGTTGTCTCGTATGCACATCTCATTTCTGAGCAGGTAAGTCCACCAATAACGAAGACAATAAGTCTAGGACCCGTTTTTGCTTCTAGTTTATCCCCATCTTTCTTATGCCAGTGATATCGAGCACTAAACTTAATTTAAGTACAAATATTTTATATAGAATTGAGCTCATTCATTTTACTTTTATCATTTTTTTTTATTCTAAGCTCAAGAAAATTTAACTTTGAAACTGTATTAATTTTTTGGGGGGGTTTCAAAATGATCCGAAAGATAATTTTTTTGAAATTATCCGGACCATTTTTTAGCTTTATGACCCTGATTGGTCAATTACAGTAAAGTGTCTCTAGTAGGACGCGTCCTAAGGATTTTAAAAGTACTGTCCCAGGAAAAGTACTTTACTGTACGGTACTTTAAAAAGACGTCTAGGTATGATACATATGTTACATAGGTATCGTACCATGGCGTATTTTCAGGGGACAGTAAAGTACTTTACGTATGACAGTAGTTCTGAAATCCTTATGACGCGTCCTACTAAAGACACTTTACTGTAACAAAATAAGATTATTAAAAGTAAGTTTAATTTGATAAAAGTAAAAACAATGGGTTCAGTTCTGCTGAAAATTATCCTGATTAAATATATCGAATTTTAATGAATTATTCAGAAGAAAAACCAAAAATCATCTACAGTTGAGAGCTTTTTATACGAAACGAGCAGACGCCAGCTTTTAGTCACGGTGTTTTTTTACACTAGCTACTCTCTAATGTTTCAAATCAGAGAGGGGTCCATTAGAGGTCAGTTAGTGTAAAAAGCACCGTGTCTAAAAGTTGGAGCCCGTTCGTGTTCTATGAAAAGCTCTATACTGTAATAAAATAGAGACAATTTTAGCGTCAAAAACTTTTTCATCACAATAGATTGTTTCACAAAAATATACAAAAAATTGAGGTAGATAGTAATTCGCAAAAAAATCGGAAATTTCGATTTTTAAAATAAAGACAATTTTAACTTAAAAATCGTCTTGGCCATCTTTTTCAGTGGTGAATTTCATCGTAATACTTGATATTTCATGTTTTTATGTCGAAGATTAAAAAAGTTGAGGCTAAAAAACTAACTTTTTATGAAAAAAGCGCCTTTTTGGCAAAAACTTCTAGAATAAACTATTGAGAAATTATGTTTTGTAAAAATTTGGCACTGAAAACGATGAGCCGAAAGAATTTTACAAAAAGTTGTCTTTATATTTGAAAAGTTAAAATTTTCGATTTTTCGACGAATTACATTTTCTTCGAATTACTATCTACCAAAAAATTGAAGGAAAAATTTTTGACGAATAAATTTTCTCCTAAAATTAAAGTCGGATTAAATATAATAAATGAAAATTATAATTTATAATAAATTAATGATTTTGTTGATTGGTTTGAATCACTTTAATTCGAATTAAATTTGTTGATACAGTATTATCAATATTTGATATCACTGTATGTTTGAAGTAAGAAGTCTAATACTTTCGATCAGTTTTTACCCTTTGCCTTGGCGAGCACTTGTTGCTACATCACTATTTAGATATTAAATTAATATTCTAAAATTTTCACCAGAGAGCACCCAAATTCCGTAAAATAGTGAATCGGATATAGTTCTGTCCTAATACAGTAGGGTGCGGTTAAACGGACAGTTTGGCAAAACGGGTTTGGATCAAAACGTCCTACTAGCATGGGTTCAAATGAACCTTTTGGCGATTTAAACTGTTCGTCACATTCAAACGAGCAATTTGAATCACCCAATTGCCCGTTTACCCCATGTTAGAGGGACTTTTTGACCCGAACCGTTTCTTCCAAACTGTCCGTTTAAACGCACCTTACTGTATTATTTTAGGGCGAAATTAGCTGAAATCGATCAGAAAAACAAATCTACGTACATTTAGAAAATAATTTTAGAGATGTATTGTTCTACAGTAAAGTGTATTTAAACGGACAGGTTTGTAGAATGGGTTTGGGTCAAAAAGTCCTGTTAGCGTGCATTAAAAGGGTCAGTTTTGGGATGCAAAGTGTTCTTTATGTTTTAACGGATAATTTGAATGGTCAAACTGCCCCATTAAACGCACGCTAACAGGACTTTTTGACCCAAATCCATTCTACAAACCTGTCCGTTTAAATACACTTTACTGTAATCATTCCATTTAACAAAAAAACAATGCCTGGAAATAATTTTTAGCCTGTACTAATTTATTGGCTATGATTTATAGCCTATACAGTTAATTGTATTTATTCCATTTAAAGTTCATAAAAAATGCCTGATAAATAGCTGTAGATCAATGTTTTTAAATTTCTCGAATTATAGAAAT
Organism: Oikopleura vanhoeffeni; assembly: GCA_004367855.1. Lineage (NCBI taxonomy): Eukaryota > Metazoa > Chordata > Appendicularia > Copelata > Oikopleuridae > Oikopleura > Oikopleura vanhoeffeni. The sequence continues at coordinate 35,549 of SCLH01001176.1, read as the reverse complement.
TTTATCGTATTGAGCTACAGGTCCAATAATAAGTGTACAATGTTCAATAAGATGATCAAAAATTTATTTTCAAGCACTGTTTTACAGTATAGCCGATTTACTACCGTACCTCGAAATTCTTAAAGAAACCGGCAATCTACTCTTCGAGAAAAAAACTGGTTTATAAGCAGAATTTTAACCCTATCGATTTGAAAAATCGACAACTTGTGGGTGTAAAATGTAACCTCCGTGCAAGCATTTTGAAGTTTTATCAACTTTCAATATATCAACTATATCATATAGTCTATATCGATCATGATGCCCGAGTTACTTAAATATCTTATTCCCTATTCTTTTAACAGGCAAATAAGATATTTAAGTTACTCGGGCATCATGATCGATATGGCTTTGAGCTAAAGCGTTTTTTAAGAAGACGCGTTGGCGTATACTGTATACAGTTAAGCCTATGCTATGTTATTAATAATACAAAATTATTATTTTCACCCAAGCTGTCTAAAGCCACATTTGTTATTACTCACGAATTTGCAGTTGGCCCACTAAGAGATTAAAAGTTAAATTTAGTAAATTATGCTGTTTTTTCAGAATATTTTATATACTAATTTTTTATAGTAATTTAGTAATATATTAATTTTTTTAGAATTAAAAACTAAAAGTACACAAGCTTTCGATTTATTCGTAACATTTTCAAATCAGAAAAAAAATCGCGCAGGCTTTAACACAAAAGTAATTGGCGTTAAAATATTTTT
>SCLH01001176.1:5751-33000 GCA_004367855.1 Oikopleura vanhoeffeni | reverse complement strand
GCAAATAAGATATTTAAGTTACTCGGGCATCATGATCGATATGGCTTTGAGCTAAAGCGTTTTTTAAGAAGACGCTTTGGCGTATACTGTATACAGTTAAGCCTATGCTATGTTATTAATAATACAAAATTATTATTTTCACCCAAGCTGTCTAAAGCCACATTTGTTATTACTCACGAATTTGCAGTTGGCCCACTAAGAGATTAAAAGTTAAATTTAGTAAATTATGCTGTTTTTTCAGAATATTTTATATACTAATTTTTTATAGTAATTTAGTAATATATTAATTTTTTTAGAATTAAAAACTAAAAGTACACAAGCTTTCGATTTATTCGTAACATTTTCAAATCAGAAAAAAAAATCGCGCAGGCTTTAACACAAAAGTAATTGGCGTTCAAATATTTTTTCAAAAGTAGGCCTCAAAATTGGACTATTTTATTAGTTCAAGAGTATAAAAAATACGAGACATACAACTATAGATTAAATTCGATTTTCTATTGTTAAGTTTATGATCAAGCGCAATAAGCAAAATATCAAACTTAGACTTATAAAATCGAATTAAACATGGAGTTGTATTTATAGTATGAATAATCCTTCGAACATTAAAATAGTTCAATTTTGAGGGATTGGCAGTAAAAAACCAAAATAGTAGAAGGCCAAAAAATCGAAAATTTCCATTTTATGGAAATAAAGAAGAATTTTATTTCGAAAAAAACTGATATTCTTGTTCGCAATCAAATTTTGCATTTTTTACAATATTTTTCCAAATGAAAAAACAAAGTCCAGACTAACTTATTTTGAAATTGGCATTTTTTGAAGAAAAAATATTCGTTTCGTCGACAAATTTTCAACAAAAAAAATATCAAATTTACTTTTTTGTTGCAAATTTTGCTCGAATTTACATCTAAATCATATTTTTCAAACAAAATATTTTACTGCGAGAAAGATATAAAATATGGATTTTTTGGCTTTTTACTATTATGGCCTTTTACTGCCAACCCATTTTGAGGGCTACGATTGCAAAAAAATTGAAAGCGAAATTACGTCTGTGTTAACCTGCGAGAATTTCTCTATTCTGATTTGAAAGTGATTATGAATCATAATTTAGAGAGACATTTTTAAAAGATTTTTCTTGTTAGATATCCATTTACCTAACATTAAGCGGATCATAAAAGGCCTTTGGCTTTATTTTAAACAAATTAGCACTTTTAACAAAGGTTGCCGCTTTTTTAAACATGCCACTTTGAAGAGTTTTTTCACTAAAAAATATGAATGGCGTTAAACAGTAAAAATTGTTTTTGTTAGCCATCAACTATTTCAAACACTGGAAGCTCGACGCCGTTTTACGAAATAATATTATAAACTAATTTATTGAAAAATAAAAATTACCTTCTGACATTACCAAGTTGAGCTAGAGGACGAGTTCCATCAAAATACTTAAAGACTCGTTCATCAAGTTTTCCATCAATTGCATACTAAAAAAAAGTTTTATATCAAAATCAGCATACCGCATAAGTTATGCGGCATAACGTACGTATGATTGTTTATCAGTCTCAACCTAAGAAACCGGTTGAAACTGAAATGCCGGTATCGCGAAAAAAATAAACATTTTCAGTGAATTGTAGTACCTTTGGCCTGAGATTTTTGGAGATTCATTCTGGGGTCAAATTTATAATATGATACCAGTGGGGGTCAAATTACAAAAATAAAGACTTCAAATTAACCCTCAGGCGTAAGAGAATTTCATCGCGATTCTAAAAATATCCAAACAATTTGTATCATGTTATAACTTAAGTTAATAAATTATGTTTTCCATCACAACAGCAATTCTCACAAAAATATGCTATAATTCCAAAGCAAAAAATATTCGAAAATCTTTGGTAATCTTCATGGAAAAAATGGACCATCACATTTTCGACATCAAAATTAATTCCCAGGGTTTCCCAGTGGGGATTTTTCATCATCTGATGTACAGTGAAGTCCGTCTAACAGGACGCACCATATCAATATTAAAAGTACTGTCCAGCGAATAGTACTTTATTTTAGCATAAAAAGACGCCATAGTACGATGCGTATGTAACATATGTATCATATCAAGGCATATTTTTTGGTACAGTCTAGTGGTTGTCGCTGGACAATACTTTTAATATTGATATGGTGCGTCCTGTTAGACTAACTTCACTGTAAAATTATCCAGAAAGCAAAAACACGGTATTTTCAACAGTAAAAATACTAAAAAAAATGGCCAAAGATCTCACCTCCATAACATCTTTTATAAGTGGGACATATCGTGAAAGTTGATATTTGACTGCATCCGAACGATCTTTTTTGTTTAGCTGAGGAACTTTTTTCTTTTGTTCTTGAAAAACAGTTATTCCCATTTTTGACATATTTTTAATTATACATTCATCTTTTTCAGGGATTTGAGCATGAGAAACCAATTTCTTCAAGTTATCTTCGGTGATTCCATTTTTGTGAATAATATAAAGGAGGATGATTCGGATTTTATCAAGTGGCTAAAATAATTAAACTTTAGTTAATAAGGTCCCCGTCGACATGAAAGGCTTTTGACAGCTCATATAAGGTAAACCAAATGCTACCTTATTATTAGGATTAACAAATTGAAGCTACTTTGTCTCCAGTGAACTCACCCTACTTATTATGATATTATTTTTTTCTGATTTCTACTACATGTAGAGTTTGAAAAAAAAAAATTTTAAAACTAAATTTCCGCTTTACTTGTCATGTCCTTTCCTGAAATTCTGAGTTTCTAGCATTATAAATGTGGACGCCGAATCTTTTCTAAATTTCGAAATTAACGGTTTTAAAAGCGGTTTAGGGAACCCACCCTTGTCAGCATAATAACTAGAAGGCCATAAGAGATATCGAACGGTTTTTTGTAACAGGTACACAAGCAAATTTTTGATATGGAATTTTTTTTTAAGATAACCGATTCACCGGTAATTTATTTTTAAACCGGCAATCAGGTGTTCGAATCTTAACACATTTTTCTGCCTGTTTTAATCGAAATGTATTTCTTCTTCATAAAAATCGGTCTCTATGTAGCAACGGATTACCGGAAGTGACAAAATTTTCGCACGGCATATTTCCGAAAAAAAAATTTCATGTTTTGCTCTAGACAAACCGGAATTTCAAAGCTCTGTTACCGGTGAACTAGTTTACATAAAAAAAAAGTTTCAGTATCACAAATTTACTTGGTGCAAAAACCGTTTGAGTTTTTATGCTGACAAGGGTCTCAAAACAAAAATCGTTTTTTTTATTCTGAAAAACATAATTTGAATACCGAATAAAAAAATGCGCTCTTTCTTATTATCATGATCACACGAATAACGCATAGGTTCCGATTTTCAATGGGTAAAACTGAAACTAAAAATCACCATTTTTACTCGTAAAAATAAATAGAAAAACATATTTCATAACTTTCAATTTTTTTGAAAAAATTTTGGTCCAAGTGGCTTTTTTTAACAGGCCTTCCCTACTCAGTCATTTTTTACTGTGTAGCAAAGTTAATCGTTTTTCTCTTCTTCAACCGGTTTGCCGGTAATCAATCTTTGAAATTTCCGGTTTTCCGAGGCAAATTTTTGATAAATAAAAATATGACTTACCTCAACATTTTGATCTAATAATATTGGAATGACATTTTTCATTGGTTCTTTCATCCTCTCGCCTTCTGCTGTAGCTCCTGTAGCTAGATCTTGTTCAACTTTGCAAAGTTTTTCCACATTTTTGGAATATTGCTTTTGACAATCCTCAACAATGTGCATGTGATTTAAATACATTTGAATCTCTTTTTGATACTGGGGCATTGCCTGCATCATTTTACTCAAATCTTTTATGGTAGCCTTTCAATGGGATTGAATTTAATAATTGAAATATGAGATCTGATATTTAAAAACCTCGAATTTTCAAGTGGGACAGTTTGTAAATGGGTTTTTACACCGCCGAGTTGGTTTACCGATATATCGCGAGAAATTATAGAAAAACAACGCAGGCAGTTTACTCATTGGGAGGTGTCAAATTACAAAAAAAAAATCTGAAGAAAAGTTGTACAAAATACCAAAAATATGGTCCTTGAAGGTTATCTTGTTTTTTAGAACCGGACTTTTTGTAAAATTCACCGGTTTAATTTCCGTATTAGGCAAAAAATCTGTTTAGAAACAAAACAGTTATTACGCCATTTATGTTTAAAAAACTTAAAAATTGATGTAGATAAAGTGGTGCGTGAGCCCAAAAAGCTATCTAATGCCCCAACGCTAACATTTTAAACATAATGGTGTAACGATTATATCTTCTTTTCCAAATTGGGTAAAATTGCTATCGCTAATGAGGAACGATTAATTTTGGCAATACCTACTCTTCTCAGAATTAAACCAGTCACAAACGTGCGCGATATCAAATTTATCTCAAATTTGGAAAAAAGCAAGGGAAAAACTTACAATCCCTGTAGCGGTGTTCGACGTCGGAGATTCCGGAACATGGGGTCACGACTCATCATTTAATTTAGATGCTCAACTGGCAAAAATATTAGGAATAATGAAATAAAATAAATATGTCTGCAATCGGACTCATTTTTGATATTTTTCTGTAGGTTACCTGACAAAATGTTTATATTATCAGTTTTTGCTACAAGAATTGAAACAATTGTCTGATTCGGACCATTTTTTAATTTATTTTTCTTTTAATATTTGTGCTCAGTTAAGAGCTCAATCGGATAAGTCGTTTTCTAAAGCCAAATTATATAAAAATATTGCCTAAAAAGTGGTTAATTTGTTCGTGTCGGCCCCGTAATCGATATTAATAAGATCATATTATAGCAAAAGTTTGGCCGCCAAACATTTTGAAATTCGAGGATTTAAAAAAAAACATCTGTTTCTAATAGGTTTTGATAAAAGTTGTATTTCCACATTTATATTTAACCCACACCTGCTCGTTACTTGTTTTGTGTCTTTTTTCTTTTGCAAAATTTTTGAATCTTTCTGGAATACTTCTCATGCAATCAGCAATGTGTCTGTGTCGAAATTCTGTCCACATGGTGTCCCCTTCATCCAAAAGAACTTCTTTTTCTTGCTCGATTCCGTGATCATTAACCGTTTTGTAGTGAATTACATCATTCGAAATATCCAAAAGATCGTTTACCATAGCCTTGAAAAAAAATTAGAATGTCATGACTTTTGCGATTTATATGCGTACAAATGAGAAAACTCGGAATCGGCACATAGGACATTTTTTTAATTTCGAGTCAACAAACAACTTTCAATTGACTTTTGCACTGATGTCATTTAATAGTGAGAGACTGTAGTCCGATATTTGGTGGGGTCAAATTTTGTTATATGACACCAGTTGAAGTTAAGGATCAAAATCACTCAATTGGGGTCATGTAACATATCAAATGAAACATAATTTTAATATCATTCTGAATCAAAAGAAAAATTGTAATTCGACAAAATCACGAAAACAATGTTTATTTTCAGTTTCTCGCGAATGGAAAGATTATAAAAATTTATTTTTGCACCAAAAGCGTTGACATTATCCACTGATTATGTTCACTCCGTCAAATTTGTAATATGACACCATATCGTGTTAACTTGCAAAATTACTTATTTGGGCCATTTTACATGTCAAACAAAAGATAATTTTGGTCAAGGATTCAAATTTATGTACACACAAAAAATAAAGTCAAAAATGTAATCGAACCCTTCCTTGGTGTCATATTACAAAACCGGTTTTCTCTGGAAACTATCGATTTTTCGAAAACCACTTTAACTTGTTACATGAAATTAACAAGGAACAGTCCAAAAATAGAAACAAAGGCGGCTCTGTAGTGCATTAGCCAATGAAACCCATGTTTTTCAAATATGGTATGTGTTCCGACTTCCGTAATTTCTACAAAAAAATTGAAAATATTTACTTGATAGGTTAATTCATGCACAATTGGAGCAACTGGATCATATCCTCGGTCGACAATAATGAGTTGTGTTTGGTCTTTGAAGGGGCCCTCACCCATTTTTGGATTATCAGCTTTGAATCCATTTAATTTATTTTGAAGAAAATGAGCAAGTTCCACACAATTTTGACTATCATTCTGTGGGCGGATTGCGGGATATTCACCTTAAAATAAATTAAGTTTGGTTCGTATATGGAGTTATATTTCATTTTTCGGGAAATTGTTTATAAACTCATAATTATGAATCTGATATTTATCAGGAAAAGTTTAACCTTGTTAAATTTGTAATTTACACCAGTTGCGATATACAAATGATGTCGAATATTACATTGCCCCAATTAGTAATTGGGTAATAATTGAATTGAAAGATTAAATTTTCATCTCATAGACCAATTAGTAGTCTTTGTGAATGTAGGGAGAATTCTTCAGGCGTTGATGTGATTCAAATTTGTTCTTGATTTAGCCAATCAGGGAAAAAATTCTTCTCCATACTTTTGTTAACGTTCAATACAATAATAATTAATTATTAGTATGGACTGTTAGGAAGTCCTTCTTAGTAAAAAGAGCTGTTCAATGTCAATTTCCCGAGACCAACAGTTCAAAAAGTGGATTTTTCGAAGTTACTCCCTGCTGTTCCTTATGATTTGAAGTAAGAAATTGCTCTATGGCAATCGAAATTTTAAACTCCCTGGGTCTAACAATGGCCAAAATAGATTCCGGTCATGAAGAAAACCGACTGTAAAAACCGAAGTTGACGATCAAAAAATCTGTCATTGTTTTATGGAAATAAGCCTTCAGAGAAAACTTTATGCCAAAATTTTCAGACATTCTAAAATCCTAAACCCTCGGCCTTCATTACAATTTGGCACTGTTCCAATTTTTTAAAGTTCAAATCAACATTCGTCGCTCGATAAATATTATCAACGTTGGTTAAATTCAATTATATAAATATCAGTTGAACAAGGAGAACGCATTTTGCGCTAAAATACGACTCTTGTACGTTTCCCAATATTTAAAAATTCAAATTCGACAATCAGAAGTCCGATTTGAAAATTTTTGAGAAAAATTGAACAAAGTTTTAAATCACGAATCTCTCTCGTTGATCTCAAGGCCTAATTACCATCTAATAAAACGATTAATATCATCTAAAGATATGTCGATTTCAAATTTCGAGATGATATTGATGACTCATACTATGTTTTTTTCAAATTTTAAATTGGACTCGAGTAAAAAAATAAATAACAAAAAGTTCCTCAGTGTTTGCTGATTTCAGATATATATTAGTAGTTTGAACCTAGTGCGCATTTTTAAAAAATTTATTGGGAACGTCACCAACAAGGCGTAATTTTGCTAAGAGAGCCAAGAGTATTCGAAAGAGGACTGAAAGTTCAATTTCAAAACAAAAAGCCCCGGGTTAAACATTTAGAAATTTGCTGAAAATCTAACAAAAATGTTCTCTGAAAACCTTATCTAAGTAAAACAATGGACAAATAATTTGTCGACAATTCCAGTCTTATAAATTATTAAAGTACTTTTTACCATTAAAGGTTTACCATTATAAAAATCGCAAGAAAGCTGATTTGTGAAATCTTATTTTTCAGCCAAAAAGTCTCAGAATTTCTTATCTTTCGCTTTATACCCATTTTTCACAAAAAAAATAACAGAAATGGCTACCTCGTTTTAACCTCTCTTAGTCTCGATTTTGGCCTCGACAAGTACAGTATTATATTATGTGAAAAAAAAATCAAAACCATCACCTAGTTCTTGTCATATCGATTTACCAAATATATTTTCTTCGACAAGATGAAAGGTTTTATGAGACCTTGCATCTGGGTGCACGATTTAGATAAAAAAGCTTCATAGTTTTCAATTATGACTTTACCCAATTTCGTTTTTTTATTCCCCACTTGCGTTCAAACTAATATTATGGTCTCTAGAATTAGGCGAAATCGATATCTCGGCCATCAAATAATAGCATGATTGGACAAAAATGTATTATTTCTTTTTAGAAAATTGCGTTAACCTCGGAAAACGAGCTTGTTTCAATTTGTCTAGGTCTTGTCAAATACAAAATTTAAGTTTTTCAGATTAAAGCCACTGAAAACCCCTGATCATGTTATTTTTTAAATTTTCAAATCGGTTCCAGGTGATTTTAAGAGTTTTTTAGCTTTCAGGCCGACTGATTCAAAATAAAAAAAACATTTATTTTTAAATTCATATTTACTGAAATTTAAGTCACTTACCTAGTAAGCTACATAGTGTTGCCAATTGGTCCGCATAGCGTTCTAGTACTTCTTGTCTATTATGAGAGTCTTGAGCATAAATGTCTCGGAATGATTTTGCATTGTCGAGCATAAAAACTTGCGATTCGTACGGCAGAAAAGCGATGTTGATTTCTTTGAAAGTTCTGATAAATTTAACAACATTTGCTTGTTTGATGTCTTCCATCAGAATATCGGAAATTGCATCCGTGAAATATAAATGGGCACCTAAAAATTTGATGATAGAAATTTTAAGGGAGTGGTTGATACAAATTTAAGTTTTTGCGTAATTATGATGAATGAAAGAATCGAAATCAGGGCAACCAAATATATTCTATATCGATAATTATACCTTGGTAGGTCTAGACACTTTTTCTCTATCTTTTAACTAGGAAAAAAGTGTTTAGACCCACCACGGCATAATTATCGATATAGAACATATTTGATATCGAATCGAAAAAAATTCGATATCGTCGATATCATATCGATAATATATCTAGATGTCTTAAAATAATTAAATGCTTTTATCGTTTTTTCAATTGATTCTATTGGTTAGACCCAAAAAGGCGATATTTTTCGTCTCAGAAGAATTATATTTTTGACATGTTAAGTTTTTTAATTTCTGGTACGAACGAGCTTTTAACAGGCTGCGGACGGGCTCCAAATTTGTCATTTTTCTCCAAATACATAGGCGGAAATCAAGTTTAAACGCAACTTTTAATCGGGTCGAATGTTCTCGGATAATAAAATTTTAGCGTTTTCAGTATAAAAAAACTCTAACATGTTAATTTTTTATAATTTATTAAAAATGACTACAAATCGTCGGAGCCCGTCGCTCTTATTAACAGCTCTCTAGAGTAATTAGTGAAGTGAATCAAAATAAACTTTTGTTTTGAGGTTGACGTCCTACTTAATGGTCTTTAAACTTTAAGTGTACATTTTAACTATATTTTACCTTGATATTGTGGTTTCTTTGGGTCTCTAAAGTCATTAATTAGCTGAGTGATTGACATTTCAGTAGGCGTGATGAAATAAATGGCTTCCATATTTGTGATTGGTTGCCGCTTTTTCGTAAGGTCCTCAATAAGGGTAATTCTCTCTTGCATAACATCCGTCATTTTACAACAGGACGAAAGAATTCGAGTTGAGAGACGATCAAGAACCAAAACTTTCCATTTATCTTCTTGGCGCTGATCTTTAATCACCTCTTGCATAACCTCTGAAATTTAAATTAAAACCGGTAATATTTTTTATATTTATGAAAATTGTACAGTAAAGTGTCTTTAGTAGGACGCGTCCTAAGGAATTTAAAAGTACTGTCTCACGAAAAGTACTTTACTGTTACCCAAAAAGACGCCATGGTACGATACGTTTGTAACATATATGTATGAAAGCATGACATTTTTTCTCCAGTAAAGTACTTTTCGTGTGACAGTACTTTCAAAATCCCTAGGACGCGTCCTACTAAAAACACTTTACAGTAGTTGATAAGGACAAACTGGTAATTTACGAAAAAATGGGTCCTGAATGTTTTAAAATTTTTTGTAAACTCAAAAAAACTAGTAAAGGTCACTTTTCGGACAATTTCGATATTCGAAATTGACTTTTTTTAAACTCAGCTCATTAACTCAGATTTTGGAGGTGTTTTTGAACTTCTGCTTATATTTATGAAAACCCAAAAAGGCAAAATACGGACGTATTAATTTAATTTATAGAAGACCTCGAATTATTATGGTTTGAAATAAAAAAAATACAGAAAATGTGTATAAAGATGCGTGTTTCTCAAAAAATATGAGACTCCTTTCTATGCTCTAAATTGAAAAAAAAGTTGAATTGAAGTTTTTTTCAGATATCGGGCGAAAATTAGAAAATTACAAAAAAAAACCATTTGAGGCAACAATTTGTTTTGAATTTTCGTCGTTCGTTCGAATGAATTTCTGATGTAACGACAAAAATCGAAACTTTTCTAGTATAAATTCGTTTTTTATGTACAATTTCATTTATATTACCGCCTGAGTTTCAAATGGCGTGGAAACCAAAAGTGGAACGTTAAAAATGGCTAACGCACGAATATAATTATCTATCCGATTTTCTATCTAGAAACTCTTTAGAATAATATCATTCGATCTCATTTGAAATTCTCTATATTTGTTAATTAGCAAGATAAAGCTTATGTGGGCTCTGAAAGCAACTATATCGGATTAAGTACAACGTTCCACTTTTGCTTTCCACGCCACTTGAAACTCAGGCAGTATATTAACGTCGCCTTTATTCTTTTTTCTTCGACTGACCAATATTTAACCCGTCATGCACCTACGCCTTAGCGAATGTAATGACACCTCTTTTGCGGGATAAACACTCAGGCGGGGGTATATGTTTTTCGAATGAAATTTCCAGGCACCAAATTTTCTAAGTTGATGTAATTTTTGTAGATAAAGCAAAAGCAACTAAAATTTTATTCGAGTAATATAGTACAGGGGGGGGGCAATATTGCCGAGAGTTTTTTGACAAAAAATTTCGGCGATATTGGGCCGCCCTCCTTTTGTACTGGGGGCCTATATGTACTGCAGGAAGTTTTTTTGCCAAATTGCGTAGGTTTTTTTCGATATCGCCCCCCTGTATTAATGTAATGTTTTGGACTCGAAATTCGACAGTGCGTTATAGTGCGATAATTACGGTACTTACTTTGTCCTACAAGTTGTTTCAACGCCATGGCCGATTATCTGACAGTCTCTGAAATATATAAAAAAGTGTTTCGGATGACCCAAAATTAAAAATAAAGAAAAAAGAGTGAAAATTAATCAATAATATAAATCGATATATAACCCCCTGAGGACTAATATATAAAAAATGGAAGAAAGCTGTCACAAATAATAACGTTATTCATCTGCTCAGACCAGTTTACCAATCAAAAATTATAAAGAAACATATAAATTAATAAAATCGCGATAACTAAGGTCGCTTTTTTTAGGTAGCACAATTGTAATTTCGACTGGGAGAACTAGACAAGATAGCGACAAATGGTTTTCTGCATGTGAAACCTTGGAAAAAAATAAACGGTAGAATTTTTTGGCTTCCTAGGTTGATCACGTGACCGGAAATCAGTCATCGAAATTGCTCAAAATTACGGAAAAAAACGTTTTTTTGCGAATTACCGGTGATCAACGGAAAAAAATTTTCACCCCTACAAATTTGGATAAGATTCAGATGTAAAAAACTGTTTGTCGCTATCTAGTCTGGTTCTCTCAGAACAGATACCCCTTAAAGTGTACGACCTAACAAACACACAACCAACTCATTTATGGACACGTGTTTTGTGAAATAGTTTTGTATGGCCACATCTACTTTCATGACGATTGCGGGAAAACCATGCCTGATATTGAGAAAAGGTTTTTCGCATGCAAATGTCAATTAAAAAATCTCGATGAACAACTTGTTTCTTGTATTTTGCTCGAACAGTTCACTGGTAACCGGAAATCTATTTCATAGGAAAACAAAAAGTTTAAACTTTAAAGTTCCGTACATACTCAAACCTCCTAGGTAGAAAATAAAAAAATCGAAAATTTATTTTTTATTTGTAACTGAGTCGTAAAAAACAGTTTTTTTGATTTTCCGCAATGAAGATTATTTTGGCTGAAAATCTGGCTCTAATGGATTGTTTTAACTGCTTCTCCTGAGCCTGACATAAAAAATGATGAAAATTGTAGGAGAAAGCTTTTCAATCTTTTTTGGGAAGGCTTATTCAATATTCCTGCATGGGCGTAGGTTTGATAGGATCAGCTTACAACTAAGTGCTGAAATGTTCATCAAAAGTTGAGTAAACTTTCGGAATACACATCGGAACCACCTAAAGGTATTTTTTTAAGGTGGGCCACCTTCTCATGACGATTACGGGAAAACCATAGGCGATATCGAGAAACGTTTTTTTGCATTCAACTGCCAACTAAAAAGCTCATCCGGTTCTCCGGATATAAACTGGAATTTAATTTTTTGGTAGGTTCGAATCTCGATGGGCCCAAGTTTTTTTTTCATAAAATCAGCCGGAAAGGTAAATTTTTATATTTGTTCATTCTTATATCACGATTTTCTACACATTTACTGCTTGAACTATATTTTGGATGAATTCATGGAAGAAAAAAACGAGTTTCGATTTTTTTTTGTAAAATTTTATAATGAAAATACTTATATAATAGATCCCCGGTTACCGGTAGTCCGATGAATAAGACAAAATTTCTCCATGAGCTTTTTTAGTTGGCAGTTGAATGCAAAAAAACTTTTTTCGATATCGCCTATGGTTTTCCCGTAATCGTCATGAGAAGGGTGGGCCCACCTAAAAAAATACCTTGATTACCCTTATAAATTACCTAGTCCGACATTTCTACTAAATGAACAGAGAAATTTTCAAATTATTTTGTTACAACGGCCCTACTTCTGAAAAATCAGATAAACGGGGTTTTATTTATGCTAAAAATCGAACTGAGTGCTCTGTAGGGTTTAAAAACTCATTTTCTGACTAGATAGTCAAAAACTTATTTTTCTGCCCCGAATCGTTTTTTCTTGGTCAACAACCCCCGTAATACCATGGAATTTGTATCAACTACAGTAGTTTTATCGCTGCTCACCGTACACATACGGGGGCAGCATACAACGGCCTTATCCGGACAACGGCCTATTGTGTACAACGGCCTATTGTTTACAACGGCCTTTTTTGTACAACGGCGCCCAAAAACAGGACATCGGCCTTTTTCGTACAACGGCCTCAAAAACGTTGTCCGGTGGCCGTATTCAAGGCCGTTGTCCGATATAGCCTATCATATAGGCCGTTGTATGCTGCCCCCACACATACTACAATGTCCTCTGTCTGTTTGGCATTTAAATCTAACCAATTTCAGCCAATCAAAACAAAGTCAGATACTATCTGAGCCAAAACCTCAATCCCACGAAGGAAAATGGTATGAGTAAAAACCAAAGGGTTTTGTACGTCAGGAAAGTACTTTTTCATAATTTTGAAATTATATCGGTTAAGTTTTTAGCATGTCAGTCAAAATTTAGGGCTTTTCAGAAATTCGTACTAACGCTCTCAGAAACAAAAATAAATGTTCTGATGGTCACAGCTATCCGCATAAGATGATGATATTTTTGTCATACGATTCGTATGATACGAACCTGAAATATTATAAAATTTCTGTCAATTTTGATTTAGGGTGGGAGAACTAGACAAGATAGCGACAAATGGTTTTTGCATGTGAAACCTTGGAAAAAATATGCTGTAGAAAATGATCACATGGCCGAAAATCAGTCATCGAAATTGCTCAAAATAACCGATAAAACTGTTTTTTGCGAATTACCGGAAAAAAATTTCACCATTACAAATTCGGTTAAGATTCAGATGCAAAAAAGCGTTTGTCGCTATCTAGTCTGGTTCTCTCAGAACAGATACCCCTTAATGTGGCCAACCTAAAAAAACGACCCTAGTATGGGACCCTTTTCCGGTTTCGAAAGTCAATCATGATTCCTTTGAAAAAGCTACCTGTAAATATTGCAAGTGATTTGAAAGCACATAAAACATTTTTTCTTTTTGGCTTCATATTTATTATTTGCCAGCGATTTAAATTGTAATGGAAACAGATCGTTCTCATAACGGGGCAAACGTGAAATATACTCAAAATATAAACGAAAAATTAGAGGGGCAGTAAACACAGATAAATAACCTTAATTTTCAGTAGGAGACAAAAATAGAAAATTGCAGATAATAGGGGGATGTGGGGGGTTAAAACGGGAGACACAAAGGAGTGTGCTGGTGCTGCTTAAAAAGGTCAAGACAGTGAGACCTTAAAGAGTTAACCATAATAATCGTCATATTTTGGTGGGGATCGTGCCCGGCGTGGTGGAGTCCTCGATCTAAATTGTGCTCAGATATTATTGAGATCTGAATTACATTTTAATTTTTATTTTGAAGAGAAAAATTTTACGTAGGCGACCAGAACATCAAAGAATCAAAATATATTGCTATCAGGACCATGGGTCGTATTTATTGATGTTTCGGCTTAACACCCCGTATACGAGTAAAGATAAAAAAGATATCTATGGAACAATAAATGAAATTTTTGCGAAAAAAATAATGCATAATTGAGGCCGAGAGTTACAGTCGAGAACTTCTATTATGACGCGAACGGGCCCCAAAATTTTGCCATTTTTCTCTAATTAAATTATAAAACAGTGAAATTTTGACGTTTTTAAGTATAAAAAGATTGATACTGAAAAGCGAATTTTTGATAATTTAATTGAAGAAAAATAGCTGAAAGTTGGAGCCCGTTAGCGTCCTAATACAAGTTCTATACTGTAATTCTGAACCTCGATTACGCATTATGTTTTCGATAAAAGTTTAGTTTTTGTGCTATCTATTTTGATCTAACCGGTAATGATGGGTGTTCAGTCGAAAGGTCTATAAATACGGCCGATGGTCGAAATAAAAATGTAATTTTCTCTCAAAAACCAACAGATAAACAAAATATACTCACGATTTAAACAATGTGTAGGGATTCTTTTTAATGTAACCCACCCTACTCAGTGAAATTTCTGAAATACTTTAGATATCACCAGACGTTTTTTGCATTGTCTTTGTATACAAATTTTTGACTGGGAAAAAATCTACAGTGTGTCACATTTTTGCTTCCGTTCTTGATTTTTGCACAATTTACTATCGACCAATCAAAACGTTCAAATTTGGCAAGCACCTACGTGTTTGCAAAATTTGAACGTTTTGGTTGGCCGATAGTAAATTGTGCAAAAATCAAGAACGGAAGCAAAAGTGTGACATGCCGTAAAATTTCAGATTACGAAAAAGGGTTTATTGAATTCTGTTACGTTATTTGAGGAATGTCGCTGAGTAGAGAACGTTAAATTTAAAAACTGCTTCAATGGCTCGAATATGATCCTTTTACACCCTGAGTTTTTTAAATTTTAAGATTTTTCCGAGACTGATATGAGCCTGCAGAAAAACACTCAAATAAAAAAATCAGGCTGTATACCCAGTAAATTAGCTTATACGGACAAACCACGTGTTCTATCAAACCGAAGCAAATAGATAGAGATAAATTGAAGAATAAAACGATCGGAATTTCCCGGAAAATAAATTTTTCTACTATTTAAATCTATCGATAAACTAAAGCTGTGGTGCCTTTTTTAAACGAATTCTTTACCTTGATCTGGATCGTTTTCCATAACTTCTACCACCTCCATTACTATCACCACCAAATCTCATATGGCCGCCTCCGCCGCCCCCTCCGTTTCTATCTCCTCCTCCAAATGATCTTCCTCTATCACCACCGCCGCCGTATGAATTACCTCCTCCGAAGCCGCCACCGCCTCCGTGTTTTCTGATATCTCCACCACCAAATCTGCCACCTCGACCGCGGCTACCTCCGCGTCCGCCACCGCCTCGACCACGGGAACCACAAAGATCTTCTAATTTTGGATTCACTTTTTGGCCGGCGTCAACTAAGAGTCGCACTAATTCTGTTGCATGCTGAAAATTAATTTTATAATTTCATCAAAAACTTTTAGGCGATGTTTTTCTATACGCGAATTATGCTAAAGGGTGCGCAGCGGGAACACTACAGACTAAACTGTTGATAAAAATTTATTCGTTATCGGGGGATCATCGTCACCAAAAAAAAATTCCGAGCAATTTTTTGGGCCATCTGATGGTCAGAAAGTGACTTTCAAAAACCCTCATTTGCAGCACTAATTTCTGTTTTGAGCATATTTTTTTAGTTTTCCTATGCGAAGGATCGTACTCACATAAAAATTTGCTATATTCTGAAAAAAAATTTCAAAAATAAAATATTCGAAATTTTTTATAATTTTGACCGCTGCACACCCTAATTATGCTCTTAAATAGCTGTGAAGAGCCACAAAATACGAGCCATATGTTCGCACACTTAGGCGCGCATCTCAAAAAAGTTTTGGTAATAATTAATAGCCTATTTTAAATAGCTCAAAAACGCAGAACAAATCCAATTATTTAATACACACTACATTATTATGGTTTTTGTAAAGAAAAATAATTTTTTGAAAATTGGCCGTTTTGTCCTTAAATCATGTGGTTCAGCTGCAGATTTAGTCATTGTTAAATTATGTGTACTTACTTTAGCATTATCTTGTGTGAAGAAGGTGTAAGATGTTCCAGTGCTGTCTTTACCTCTTGCTGTTCGACCAATTCGATGAACGTAATCTTCGATTTGTCCGGGAAAGTCAAAATTGATGACAAATTTAACATCATGAATATCTTAAGAATTAAAAACGTTTCTCATGGTGTTTATCGCTTTAGCGCCACCATGTTTGGTGGTACAGGTTTTTACCCGAAGTGTCAATCTTCTAGAGTTCTTCCTTGAACCCCGCCAGAAAGGGTACGAAATCTCTCCGAAAACCTCTCTTCCGGTTTTTGTGACCACGACCAGTTTTTTGATTATTTGGCCATGACCAGCAGTGACCGGTTATGAGATTTCGGCGTTGGCGGTGTCCTCCCAGCTGCGTCTGGTAGACGCAACCATCGAAAGTCCTCCAAATAAAGTGAAAGCATAATATGCCAACTCCGTATAAAGTGGTAGCAAAATGTACCAACTCCAATAATTGGGCGGGGGTTTTATAACGAAATCCACTGGATATCCAGAAAAAACCTCCTCGCACAGTCGCGTTCAAAAGTGATTTTAGCCGTTTTTTATGGCTTTATTTTACACTCGTCGATCGCATAGGGTACTCAGCAATACTCTCGTACAATTCGCCATTTTATCCGCCCAGGAGAAAATATAAATATTTTTCTTTTTTTGCGGAGGCGAAACTATACGCTAGGAGCATCGATGAGTTTTTGTCTTCTAGTTCTAGAATTTTCTTTCTACATACCCAGCCCACGAGAGGCAACGTCGGTAGCAACGAGGATCGGACATTTGCCACTTCGGAATTCACGTAACACATGGTCTCGTTCTCCTTGAGATTTATCACCGTGAATTGCACTAAAAATAACATTACAATTGGTGACCACTCATAGACCCATTAAATCCCTAAACATTTTAGAATAGAAACTCCCTTTTTAATCTTGTTACAATCTAAGGACAAAAAGGATACATTTTATAAATGAGCGAGACCGAGTTATTTCGTACAACTTGAAAACGACGCGTGATAAAAAGTTAGACCCAAAAAATGAAATCAGCGGGGCTATGTGTATATATCGAAAATGATGCCTAGGTGACCTTTTCTATCAGGCGTCATAACTTTGAGGCAGTGACCAATAAAACCACAAGATTATTGACAATCATGTGATTGGACAATGCCTCAAAGTTATGACGCCTGATAAAAAAGGTTACCTAGGCATCATTTTCGATATTGATATTCAATTCAAACAGTGCTGATGACATTAACGTTACGATAAAATATTTTATTCGAAGTTAAATTTTTGTAACACTAATTGAGTCAGAACTGTGCGAGAATCTACTTTTAAGATTCTCAGCCGTCTGTCATAATTGTTTTTAAAAACAATTATGATAGACATTTATTTAATGTCTTAAGACATAAATGTCTATATCTCCATTTAAAATTAAACCTGTACAAAAAAACACCATTCATTTTGGTCTATTATTTTATATACTTTTTGACTGTTATACAATAAAAGGCTCAACAAAAAACCACAACATGAGTATTTCTCAACTGTTTAAAAAACGATCAATATATATATACATATAGAGTCCGGTGATTTCAATTTTCTTGAGTTTGACTTTCTATCTCGCGTCGTTTTTAAGTTATTCGAAATAACTCGGGCTCATCCAGAAAAAATATCCTGTTTGCAATTCGCTTCTGAATTTTTGCTATTTTTTTAAAGAAATTTATTAACAAAAAACTAAACTGAAAAATATATTTTTCAAATTAAAAAAAAAAATTTCAAGGTCAGAAATCATTTTGTCACCTTATTATCCATGCTGTTATTTTTGAATATCATGAGAACTTGCTTTTAGGTTATTTTATGGGTCCTTTTATGACAACATTTGTGCAAAAATCTCAAAATTTAATTTGACTTACGCTGCTGGCCATTTATCACGTCTCATCGTAAAAGTAATATCGTCTGCTCGTCTTTTCGTTTCTGTGAAAATAATCGTTTTACATTCTTTTTCGCCCAAAATTTCCTTCATTAATCGTAACAATTTTTGTTCCTAAATATTTGTTTTATGAAATTATCCCGATCGGATCCCCAAAAATTATTTTTATACGCGAAAATGGTATATTTTCGAAATGTCCTTGAAAACCTCGAAAAATTTCCAAAAATCAAATCTAGAAAAGTTTTAAACCCCACTTCAAACTTTGAGCACCTCTAGAAAAAAAACTGAGTCGTTATCAAAAACCCGTCAAGATTAAAATGATCTCTCAAATGTGACTTTAAAATTCAGAATAACCTAATGAAAAATTATTATTTAAAATTTTACGTAGACTTTGACTAAAAAGTGAAGGTATATTTTGCATCGTTTGCAAATATACCTTCACTTTTTTAGTCAAAGTCTACGTAAACTTTCTAAATTGGTGGTTTATTTAGAAATAATATTTTTCTGAAACTTTTTAATTGAAATACTGAGCATATTTCAACAAATAAAATTTTACCTTTTCGTATGTACTACAGACATCAACAATCTGTAAAATCTTTTTATTACAAGAAAGTCTGTTTGATCCGATAGTAACATGAATATAATTTTCTCCAAGGAAATCATCAGACAATTGTCGGACTTCTTTTGGCCAGGTTGCACTGTACATAAGAAGTTGTCTGTCCGGGCGAATTTGGTCAACAATTTTACGGATTTGTGGTTCGAAACCCATGTCCAACATACGATCGGCTTCGTCCAGAACCTAGATATGTCAAATTTTTAAAAGTTTCGAAAGAGAACATATCGATTACGGGGCCCTCTGGTCGTTTTTTGCCCCTTTTTAGCTGACATTTTTATATAATTCGGCTTTCGAAAACGACTCATCGGATTAAGTTTTTCGATAGCTCAAACTGAGCACAAATATCCAGTGAATAATAAATTGGTCAGAATCGGACCATTTTTCTTTTTTTCTGAGATTACTGAAATTTTTTAATTAACAGTATTTGTTAAATAAATTGGAAACAATGGCCTGATTCGAATCATTTTTTTTAAATATTTTAAAGAGCAGAAGGCCCCGTAATTGATATCGATTACGATAAAAGGAAGAAAAATGTCGTGAATTGGCCCTCAAAATACTTCAGTTCATTATTTTGAATAAATTGTATAAACTTACCAAATAAGTACATCTCTTCAAGTTAGTTTTTCTTTGTTCCAAAAAGTCTAGCAGACGACCAGGGGTGGCGATAACAATTTCGACTCCCTTTTCAAGATCTCTGAGCTGTGGACCTTTAGGTGCGCCTCCATACACACACGTAGTGTAAATTCCAGAACTTTTCACAAACTCGCGACTCACTTGCTCCACCTGCTGGGCTAACTCTCGCGTGGGCAAAAGAATAACGGCAATTGGGCCATCTCCTCGGCGGATTTTTGGCTGGGCGGCAATGTGTAACATAGAAGGCAAGAGGAAAGCGAGAGTTTTACCAGAACCGGTTCGACTGACACCGACCATATTTAAACCGGATAGACCGATTGGGAAACCGACAGCTTGAATTGCGGTTGGTTCGGTAAAACCAGATTTTTTGATACATTTGTTGATATAATCTGGCCAATTGCACTCGTCAAATAGACTGACTGGACGAGGACACTGAAAAAATAGGTTAGTGATGGGTTTTTAGGACCCCCAAACCGGGGAGATACTTCGGAACTGGTAGATATCTTTTTGCCGCTAACCGGCATTTTTTGTCAAAAATCGATAATTACTGGTTAAAAGCCGGAAATTA
This sequence comes from Oikopleura vanhoeffeni, assembly GCA_004367855.1. NCBI lineage: Eukaryota > Metazoa > Chordata > Appendicularia > Copelata > Oikopleuridae > Oikopleura > Oikopleura vanhoeffeni. Next base: position 12,866 of record SCLH01001176.1, on the reverse strand, counting down.
AAAAAATGGTCTGTAGCGCAATAGCTATCGAAAAATTATATCATGACCCAAAATATTAAAAAGATCGCATGTGCCGATTCCGACTTAGTATCTAAAAACAGACCTTATTCATTTTTGCAAGGAAACAAGGTCCGTTTTTAAGGTCAGGCACATACGGTCTTGAAATTCTATAATTACTATTGCATTACAGAGCCGTTTTTGGTTTCCAGTATTTTACCGGTTTCCTACTGGAAATTACTGGTTTTTCAACATTTTTAGGATTTACTGCCATTTAACTTTGACTATTTAAATTTTTTTTAGATTGTCCTAGAGAATGCCTAATTTTCAAGACCCTACAAAATGTTAACACAAATAATGACCTAGCACAGTATGTCACATTTTTGCTCCAATTCTTGATTTTTGCACAATTTACTATCCGACAATCAAAACGTTTAAATTTGCCAAACACGTAGGTGCTTCCCAAATGTAAACGTTTTGATTGTCGGATAGTAAATTGTGCAAAAATCATGAATGGGAGCAAAAATGTGTCATTTTGTTTATTATAGGGTGAATTTAAAAATTGTTTTTGTTCGACGTATAGACATTTATTATTTAAATAATGTGAATTTCAGGACATGGTACTTTTTTTGTGTCAACATTTGGACCAAAAATTATTTCTGTTCCTCACTCTCAGGAGATGAATATCATAATACGTTAGAAACGTTGTTAAATTACTATTTCTAATTAGCAAATATTATAACTTACATAACAGGTAACCTTTGATTAAATTAACTCGTGATTTCTATTCCTCGTTAAATTTAAATCAATTGTTACCTTTTGTTGGTTAAAATGAGGGAAAATATTTACCTTATTTTTGCCATTTTCAATAATTGATACTTCTTTTTCTTGCATCCATTGTTTAATTTCGCCCTTATCCTTAGCAGATACGGTAGGTGCTTCTTGATAAAAGTCCTTTTCAAATGGAATTATATTTTCACGGGACCAATCGACTGCCCTATAATAAAAAAGTTTTAAATCACGTTGAGTTTTAATTGTTGTAAGTTTTTAGACGGCCAAGTAGAGATACTTTCTTTTACCGTAATTTGACAAAAGCCCGTTCATTATGGTAGGGTCTACTCTTTAATGAAAAAAGTCTTTATAGGAAAAAGTTACCTAATGAATTAAAGGGGTGGTGCATAACTAGAACCAAAGTTAGCGCAGCTGACTTAAAGACACTCGTCTCGAAGTGGGCAAACTTTTTTGGTTCTGGTGTGGTTCTAGTTTTGCACCCCCGCCGAATTAAAGCATCTGCGACCAAACTAAAGGACCTCAAATCAGAACGATCTGAAAGAGTTTTGAAAATATTTCTATTCACCATAATATTTATCTGATAAAAGCCATTTATTTTGAATAAAAATTTCTACTAAAAAATTTCAATTCTAAACATTAGCTAGAAATATTTTTGGCCTGATTTTTGATGTTTGACAATCGATATTCAAGGAAATTATCCCTACTAATCTAAGGCAGGAACGGCAAAACGTTTTTTTTGCTAGACATTCCTTGAAATTGTAGCCCGTGAAAAAATATTACTTTCAGTGCAGAATTTTGTTTCACTGAAAGTCATATTTTTTTAAGACTGCAATTAAAAATAAACTCAAGGATTGTTAGCAAAAAACGTTGTGCTGTTTCTACCTTAAACTAATCATACATTTTAAAACTCACCTAAGTTTGCCACCGGGATTATCAAATTTCCCCCCTGAGTCGCCAAATCGGCCACCACCACCCCCTCCGAAGCCTCCGCCTCGGCCACCACCCCCATAGGAGCCGCCTCCTCCCCCACCGCCGCGATATCCACCGCCGCCACCACCCCCTCGGCCACCGCCTCCGGAACCGCCGCCATAGCCATTGCCTCCACCACGACCTCCATAACTATTTCCGCCTCCGTAAGACATTCTAGAATATAATAACTTGAGTACACTTCTTTTTTTAATAATTTCGGAGTGAAATTGTACAAAATAAAACTACAGTATGTCTAGCATATCCACCATGAATATCTATTACGGTGCTTGCTGGGCATTTTTAGCCAAAATTTTTATATAATTCGGATTTTGAAAACGACTCATCCGATTAAGTTCTTAGATAGCGCAAGATAAGCACAAATTTCTAGTGAATAATAAAATAAAATTGGTGCGAATCTGACCATTTTTTTTGAGATTACGGAAATGTTTAATTATCAGTTTTTGTTAAAAAAATTTAGGAAACAATGGTCTGATTCGGATTTTTCAGTAAAAAAAAATCTGCCTAGGTAGAGCGGTTTTCACCCAAACCTCCTCTTTGGTTAAATTACTCACCACTAAACGCGCCATAAAATTCTAGATAAAGCCCTAGCTAAGTATCCCCTGCGATAAGGAAAAAGGTAATATTTTGAGGTCCGCGTTTTTGAACGGTCGGCCAAGAATTATTAGGGACGAAATTCGCTTCTAAGCCAATCAACAGAGAGGTGTGAAAATGTTACCTTTTTCCAAATCACCACCCAAAAGGTGTTTGATTTTTACAAAACACACCCGCTACCGTTCTCGTTTTTTGCGCTCTTCAAGAATCCAGGATTTAGTACGACGAGAAAAAAAATAAATTGCCCAAATTAAGTTGAAAATTGTAATTTTCCAATTTCAAAAACTTTTCCGAATAACGATGGTAAAAAAATCGGAACCAAGAAGGTTTTTGTTCGAACCAAAATTTGCGCAATGATAGCTAAAAGTTGTTTTTGTTTTCCAAAACAAGCCAGAATGAAACACATTATGAAATAGCATAATGACGGCGCGCCGCGTCTGAAATTGCGACTAAGGTGAAATATTTTCAATAGCGAAGGTAACTTTAGCTTGGAGTTTTATTTGCAAGCTTAAAATTTCGGTTTTGTCCAATTTTAGAATTAAAAAAGATGCTAAAAATGCTTCGATGAAATGATATAAAATTACCCAAAAGATAATTATCTCACTTTTTAGAAACCCAATATTATTTGTATGAAATCCAAAATTTTACTACAATACACTGTATTGAATACAGAAAATGTTTTCTGGTTGTACGTATTTTTTCGTCGGTCTCCTCGAGGCCATGCACTGCCTTAATTATTGTGATAAAAAATAACGATATCCTCGATTTAGAGCCAAAAGACATTTTCTGTATTGTAGAAAAACTGGAGTTATCATCAGTGATGTGACATCACTAATGTCTTTTATAAATTGCTTGATTATCGGTCATCTTGAAATGAGTATTTTTCTATTGGCGGGCATCATTTTCTATGCATCACAATTTTAACGCGTGTATTCCAAATCACAAAATTTTTTGAAACTAGAGTAACGGATATTTTATGTAATATTCGAATTATGCAGTATAATTTTTTTTTAGGAAAATCAAAACTCCTAGAAATCATCAGAAGCAGGTTGACTAAGGTGCTGAGAACAAGTAGTTTCTATCGACCATTTACAAGCGTGAAATTCAGATCACATGTGATTTCAGGTCAGAGGAGGTCGAAATTATTAAATACGTTTTTTTGGTGACTAGCCTATTATAAAAATGCCATCATATCTACTAAGGGATCTACTAAAGGGACTATGCGACGCGTTAACTATTCCAGATCGAAAACCATACTTTGGTGACATTCTCAATGTGTTTTTAAAAATTGATTTAATAAAAATCATTTTTTTTTAAATAAAAATGTCAGTAAAAACTACCAATTAATTTTATATCTCTTTTGGTCGCCATCATTAGAAAACGTCTAAATTTTCGGCTTGAAACTGGCTAAATTTGTGGCTTGAAAATGTATTTCGCAATATCTCAAAATGAATTCTCTGCTAAAAATCTCTCAAAATCCATTTTTTATTATTTCGAAATATTTCCCAAAATAAATATTCTCTACTTTATTCAAATGATGAAAAAAGTCTAATTTTTGATTCATCTTTTGAAATTATTTTTTGTCAGTGAAACCCGAAACGAAATTGAATCTTTTTCCAGAACATCCAAAATTATTTCCGCTCCTGTGATTGGCCGACCAATGGTGGAGAGAGATGGACCCACTCACCACGCTGGGTCGACGCTTACTGGGTGAGGGCCGCCGCGCTTTTTTTCAAAATTAGTCAAGACTGAAATTGGGACGAACCAATTGGCCACTGAATTTTGACATTTGCTCGAGTCTTCGAACGGAGAAACGGATTTAGATCGAACATTTCTGACAAATATAACTGAAAGATCTATCTTTGATCTGGTGATTCTGCTAGACAGTTTATTACCAGTCACCTGGTTATCCGCGGTTAAATGTCCCCCGGCTTTTTTCAAAGAAAAAAGGATCCATAGCAGAGTCGATTCCATGGCGGAAATTTCCTTAACCCCCTCAGGCACAGAGCCATTTGACTGGCATCGATTTTTTTTGAAAATCTGAAGGGTACAAAAATAATCATGATAGAAATTCAAGAGCCCATAGTCTATGGCTAGGGTCATACCCGGTAGCACTATCTGCCAAGCTAATAGCTTCAGCAATAATTCCATAAACTTATAGGGTGAATCCTTCTCAAAAAAACAGAATCCGACCATGAAAAAAAAAATATGGCCCATAGAGTTTGCGATGAATTTTTCAAAAATATAACTTAAGGGGTACTGGTCGCTGGTTTTATGAGGCATTAGGGGCAATATAAATGCTCCAAAATGACCCGGGTGATAACTAAGTGAACACCCGACCAAATCATCAAAAATTTTTTTCGAAATTTTCGATTTTTTTCTAAGTATTTTTTTCAAAATGAAGTTCAAAAAAATAACGTTTGTTCAATTTAACCACTAAAACTTCAAAATATCACCTTGACGTCTACTTACAAAAAAATCGAAGCACTTTTTGTTTCGAACATTTTCTCGTGGGTCCTTAAACCTTGTGAGCACAGAGCCACAATTATGGCTCGAGCATACCTAAAATCATTCAAAAAAGGCAAAAAACAGGATCGTAGAATCTTTTCTTTCAAAAACATTATAAAGAATTTTGATTAGGTTCCCAAAAAATAATTGAATTTTTTTCGAATGTTTGGTTCTAATATTACGGGGAGTTGATTTATTAGGATTTTTCGCCTATGTTTCACTTCCGGAAAAATTATTTCGGAACTATAAAATACAAATGTGAGATTAGCCAGTTTTTAGGAAAGTGTTTAGTGCATGCATAACAGTTAAAATAAAAATATATTGGTATCTAGGGGCAGATATTTTTTTCGGAAGTGAAATTTCTAAATTTTCAACTTCAAGTATCCGATGAAAAAATTTAATTATTATAAAATTGAATTTAAGCAATCAAAAATTATCAACAGTTGTACTTCATTACCATATTTACTTGAAAATAATGGAAAAAAGTGTAATAATCTGCTTTTATAGGGAAAAATAAACATTTTTTATCAAAAATCATGATTTTCCATCAATATTTTTGACTTATTTATAAATTACTTTTGATTAATGATATATAAATCAAAGCGGACAAAACTATGACTTAGGCCAGATACTTGTGCATCGTTTCCGACATAAATGTAACTTGTGAAGACAATTGTGACCGTGTATCACGTGATATGGTATACCTTGCTTTTCTCACTATGTTTTCTAGAACTAAAAATTTNAGAGGCTCAAATTTGCGACACCCACTCTCTTAAAGGGGTCATAGCCTATGACTCATAGGGGATTAAGCGCGCTTCAAGGGGACTACTTTAAAGAGGTCGGGGACTGTATTAAGCTTTTCGATTTGTTTATAATTAATAGGGATGTCAGTTTGTTGACAAGTCTCAAATTTAGCACTAACAGCGCGAAATACTGGAATTATTTTAAAATTAATATTTATTAAATGTTCTATTTTTATACAATCCACTCAGACGGCACCGCTCATTTTACGCAAACGATTCGTCATCTTTTCCTATCTGAGTTGATTGTAATTTACTTTTAATGTTGTGGTTGCTTTATTGTGTCCGAAGTCAGGAAAAAAATTCCTGATGAACAATTTTTGAAAAAAAAATAAAGACTGAAAAAAACGCAAAATTAAAAAAAAAATCTGTAACATACTGTATAATTGTAATTTTTTATTTTTGATGAAACCATATCATAAAATCAGAAGCAAAGTAAATTTCTTGTTAAATATGCATTTTTTACATTCCCTGTCATCTAAACGAGACTTTAGTCTTGTATTACTTCCATACTCAACTTAACAAAAAAGTACTAAGAAAGGTTTATTTCAAATAAAAAAGTTTTCGGCAATATTTGGCATTTTCGGCGATATGGGCACATTCGAAGATATAAGGACAAAAATAAGAAATGACGTCATATGTCGAACATTTTTTTTAATTTCATGAGGAGTTTCACAGGTTTGAATGAAGTCAATCACCAAAATGCGTCGAATTAAATACTACACCAAACGCAATCAAAAAATAGTTGGAAAGAATAGATTTGGGTAATTTAATTCAGAAAATGACGTCATTCATAACGCCTACAAAGTAATTTGTAATACAAATCTCAAAACAATTCGGCGATATTGGGCATTTTCGTCGATTTTGGCACATTCGGCAATATTGGCACTGGAAGATTTTTAGCTAAAAATCGTGAAATTGTGTAAATTTTTTTAGCGATTTCGGCAAATTCGGCGATATCCATTTATCACTTTTTGCTTAGATTGCGTAGCCACTACTCTTTTTCACGTGTGTTTTTAACGTTGGGGGTACGCAATCTAAGCAAAAAGTGATAAAGGGATATTGGGCCGGCGATATCTCCCCCCTGTAAATGACAGAAAATATAAAAATTCAAATTTTGCTAAATTGACTAAAAATTAAGAAAATGATATTCAAATAACTCTTGCTTTTAAATACAAAGCATGTTTTTCGATCTTGAGAATTTCTCAACATTTTACACATTTTCTGTAGAAAAATTTCACCCCCAATTTGTGTTCATTTAAAGCTCTATGAAATTGATTTAGAAGTGCTAAAGTACGCAACCTCATAGATAGATTACCATAATTGCCGTTACGCAACAAACCACGGTTCAAAGTTTAAAGAGTTAGTAATTATGATTGAACATTACGCAAGAAAAGTGGTACAATTTTTTACAAAGTTAAAAATTGCTAAAAATTA
>SCLH01001175.1:71355-119487 GCA_004367855.1 Oikopleura vanhoeffeni | reverse complement strand
TTATGAAGCGATTCACGGGCGAAATTTTGGTATGAGGTCCAAAGTTCAGTTTCCAATTTTAAACCACTCCATATTTTCTCTTTTTCCATAAAATTGGTGATCTCACAATAATTCAATCTAAGATCCGATCCCATTTATCTCTATCCCTTTGAAAAGCCCGGTTTTCACCCCATACAATTATTTTCTGAATTTTTTGTCGGGAGAAATTTTGTTACAGCTTTACACAAAATGTTGTTACTTTTCGAGTCTGGCTCGGAGTTCGATAAAGTAGGTTAATAATCTTTGAAATTATATTTTAAAGTCCATAAACGGAATTGGATGAGCCGTTTTCAAAAATCATTTTAAGAACCTAAGTTTACTATAGAGTAACTTTAAATTTATATTTTTAAAATTTTCAGAATAAGAAATTTTTACAAATTGTTTTTGTTTAAATGATTAGTATACATTTTTTCAAATTATTGGTGAACTGGATCAAATGTATTTAATGCTCAACGAATGAACAGAATCCGTCATAATTCAAAGTAATACAGTATTTATAAATGAAAATTATGCAGGTTAGCATAACTTAGACACATCAGATTTATACAATAATTTTTGGCAATTTAAGAAGAATTTCACGTTAGTTTTTGATGTCCTGATCAACAGACTGAAGAATAATGTTTAGAATTGTTTTTTTGGTGGAAGCGCTGCTAATTCTTTATAACTTTGGTTGCCAATTTTTCGTTCTGGTCGCACAACTTTTGGGGCATCTGGGAAATTAACACTTAAAAATAAAAGGTTCAGCAACCGAATTTTTGATTTTATTACTCGGAAAGACCGATGCAACAAAATTTTGAGTGCATTTGAAGATTTAACCAGCATCAAAAAAGTTTTATCAAGTTTGATTGTTTTGATTTTTTAAGTGATTTTTGTATAAAATTATATGACAAATCTTTCATGAAATTTTATATCAGCATCTTGAAGATTATCTTATGAAATGTCAGAGACGGGCCGTCCAAATAAAAATGTATTTTTTGGGAGATTCGATTCAAAACATGAAATGCGTCAAATTTATTATTGCTTAGTTTGTAATTATGCTGTTTTTGTGGTGGTAATCACTGCGAAAAAGTAGAACTTACAGACATGACTCATGTCTGCCAAGCAACCCATTTATGAAGATTTGGAATTGAAGCAAACATAAGTAATGTGCGTGAGTTGTAGTTTTCTTGTTTTTCGAAAGAGATTCATAAGTTTCAATTTATGACGCATTTCATTTTTTCAAGTGAAGCTCCCAGGAGATTTTTCTTTAATTGAGGGAAAGGATCTGAAACTTTATAAATCACTTTGTATTTACATTTCGCCGAAGTGTTTTGGACCACTGTTTTGTTGTCCATGATTTGCTTTTTCTATTTTTCTGGCAAACAGATCTTCTTTTTCAGGGTCTGGTCTGAATTCCTCTAGAATCAAAATGTTAGTTCACAAACTAAACTTTAAATCCAAACCTGATTTTGTGTCGTCTGTGTCCATAGAACATTCACTAACGAAATCCATGAACTCTTGAAATTCATCATTCACTTTTCGTTTGAGATCAACACCGACTGGTTTATTCCCTGAATATTTTACTTTCAAAAAATTTTAAAAGCAATGGGCATGATTTTTTTCTATAAATAAGCATAAGCTGTCACTCAAAGTTAGGGAGCGAACTTTCTTACCAAACCATAAAAGTAACATGGTAAAATGCAATTTTTTACTTCATTTATGAGTACCAACTTGGTAGTAACAAGGCTTTACTTAAAAAAGTTCTTATTTTTCAAAATTAAATTTTGTTTGTCATTTCGAAGGAAAATTCCCAAAATTCATTTATAATCGAGAAAAGATTATGAAATATTATAGGGTCCGCTATTTTATCAAACAAATAGCTATAATATCCTATTACGAGGAAGGTAGATCAAAATGCCTAGGTAAAAATACAAACCAATTACAAGGTAAAAATTACAAGGATAAAATACAAACCAAATACAAACGAGAGTGAGACGGGCCAACCAACCAATCAAATCCCTGAATTGAACACACAATTGGTTTGTATTTTTACCTAGGCAATTTTGATCAACCTTCCTCGTAATAGGATATGGTATCCAAGTAACGCAGACTTTTGCACCATATCCTGTCCCATCCCCTTTGAATCAAAAAAGATTTTGTATTGTACAATTCGTATTGTACAACTACGTATTGTACTTCTACGTATTGTACAATTAAAATCGTTTTTGATTCAAAGGGGTTGGAACAGGATATTAAACCAGTAATTTGAAATAATAATAACTGGTAATTTTACCAGTACAAACCAAATGAAAAAGATAAATTGCTCATTGTTTTTTTTTACAATTTTCCACTCGTTTTTTTCAGTTTTTATGCTATTAACTAACAGTTAGTTATCTGGGAATTTCGCTCTCTATTAGAAAGTCCCTACCCAAAGTAATAACTTGTCTCCCCTTTGCCTATGCGATGCGGTCCCTAGTGATGCCTAGTTCGTTTTGTTGGCTAGCCATTTTTGAGAGTTTTTTGGAAACACATTAGGCTGATAAAATTAAAATAGTTTTAAATTTCATGAGGAACGTTTATGGTTTTTACTTCACTTGAAATGATCTAAGACTTTTGGTATTTTCTACAGATCTAGAATATTCTGATGAATATAAAGTAGCTAGAATTTCTACAAAATAATTTATCAAGCGATTCACGGGCAAAATTTTGGTATGAGGTCCAAAATTCAATTTTCGAAAAATTATTTTTAAACACTCTATTTTCTTATTTTCCAAATATTTGGTCTCAAAATAATGATAAAATAGTTGCAACCCCATACAATTTTATTTCGCATTTTCTGTAGGCAGCTTATAGAGTCAGGCTCGAAACTCAACAAAATATTTTTTTAAGTTCTCACCGGTGACAGCCTACATTATTCTTATTTTCACAAAATATTAACCTTTGAATTGTTCTTGACGGTTGGCTATCGTTGTTGGAGAAAGTTTTTCTTTCTTTGGCTGAAATAATATTTATAATTCATGAGCAAAAGTCTGTATTCAGACAAGGCGGCCAGAATCCAATTTAAATAAATTTAGTACAAATTTAAATACCTCCGTTTCAACTTTTGATACCTCAATTATTTAAGTATTAAAGCACCGTTTCGATATTTCATTTTCAAGCTTATACCACCTTTTCAGTTCAGGAAATTATACAATGTGAAATCTAAGTTCTTGACTTTTTGGGAAAATATGAATATNATATTATATGGGCAATCAATTTGTTCATTCAGCCATGGAAAATTAAATAAATTTAGTTTAACTATCCGAATCGTTGAATTTGTACTACTGTATTGGGAAAATATCATATCACAAAGGCACATTCAGAATGAAATGTTTTTAAAATTTTCGGCGAGGTCCTGATTCGAAATTTTATAAATCTGGTTGAAAATGTCCGGTTTTGAAGATACGAATCTCGAAATTTAAATAGGCAAACAAATCTAGATCACATTTATCTGATTTTTGTCGAAATTTGAAATTAAAATAATTTTACATTCAAGGGATGGGAATTTTCAATTCAGAATTGATATATTTTAAAAATATTTGATAATTATTGTTCGGTACTGTCACAAAGAGGCTCTTATTTTGTCAAAACTGTTCTTTTTTTGCTTTTGAGCACCCTCCCTAAAGCTTTTAAAATAACCTCTGCAGGGAATTGACCGAGGTCGAGTTCATAAGTGATTTTGCTCATATCGTCGTCGGCAAATTCTCCGCTCTCTGATTCGCCAGCTTGATTAAACGATTCTATTTGCTCATGAACACAAGCATCTTCTAAAGAATAAATTTTAAGGATACAAAATTTTGCGTTTTGTAATAAAACGTATTGATTTCAAGGCACTTATTTATTGATTTTCTCATTTTAGTGAGTGTCAAGTTGAAACACGGAATTTCGAAATTAAAAATCGATATCGATTTTAAGGGGGTATGCGACTCTGATTTGACATTTTCTCGGTGAAATATACTGAAAACTAACAGTTCATGAGAAAAACCGAAATCCTTATTTGTAGATCTATCCATAATCTTGCGAACAAGTACATCACAAATTACTTTTGACCATTACACCAATAGGTACAGTATCGTAACAAGGTGACATTTTCCAAACTGCAAAAACTATCTCCTCCCAGACGGTATATCAAATCGAGCTCAAATTTTCACAGATCACGTGACGGTAGTTTGCCAATCTTTTCCCGTCGGCTTGTTTTTGATCCGGCGACGAAACAATACTAGAACGCCAAATAACCGTCGATTTTTCACAATTCTAGACGAAATCTATCTCCTCCTAGGATATATTTGCAAAATGGCTCAAATTTTTATCAAGTATTCCTAAGAACACTTGTAAGAGACTCTCGCGGGATTTTTTTCCGATTTCCACCTAAAACTCGAAATATGATTTTTTTGGTCATTTTCGAAAAAATTTCCGAAAAAAAAGTTGCTTTGATTTTTTCGAAGGTAAGCTCAAAAGAAAGCCAGTGAAACACTGATGAGAAAGTTGGCTTACGTCAAGTCAATATTTTAAAGTTTTAGTGGTCAAATTCGAGCAAACGTTAATTTTTAACTTCATCTTTTAAAAAATACTTAGAAAAAAATCGAAAAAATGTGAAAATTTCGAAAAAATTTTTTGATGATTTGGTTCTTAGTAAACTTAATTGTCACCCCGTATCAATTTGGAGCATTTTCAATGCCTCTAAGGCCTTTATTACATCAGAGTCGTATACCCCCTTAAATTGAGGGCCTTAATGGCTCCTTGTGTGGAACTTTTGCTTGTCATTTGAAGAGTAAGAATTTTTTTACGTTTTGAAAGTATCGAAATCCGAATACATAATTATTTTGACTCTTCAACAGTTGGCTTCCCAAAAAGCCTATCCCCAAGCCTATCCCTATATTTTGCTATGAAAAGGGATAGAAAAGGGGATTAAAGCCATACCTTTTGGAAGCCTGCTTCAACAGTGAGTCAGTAACTGAAAAATTCTACAGCTGCAAAACTAGATTGTCTTTAGATTTCCAACAGTTCTATAATTTTCTTATACAGATGAAGTAGCTACTGTGATTTTTGTTTATACGGACACCCTCCATAGGGCCAATTTTGGGAAAATAAAGGCAAAACCTACGCTTTTTGATTTAGTTTGGTTCCTTTAAAATGACAATTTTGAAGAAAAATCCAAAGGGTATAAATTATAACGTATAATTCAAAAAATTTTATACTTAGTAAAACACCTCTTTTCCTTAAAATATGGGTGAAGAGCAATTTTGCTTTAGTAGAACAGCAATTTTGCAATTTATTCCTTAAGAATAATTTAGGCAAATCGCACCTGTCCTTATAGACAGAAACCACAGTATAATTTCTTCAGATTTGATGATAAGGAGATTGATCGGCGATATTTTGGTATAAGGTCCAAAATTCAATTTCTGAAAAATAATTGTTTTGGCACTCCGAATAAAATTGAGAAAACTGTAACTTTCATCCAATACCTTTCACTTTACGGGCATAATTTTAAATATTGTACTGTGTCTGAAAATCCGACTATTCAGCATTTATAGCATATTTAGCATATTTTCAGTGTGAGAGAACAGAGAAAAGATTTTTGCGAAAACGCAGCGAAAAAGTAGGTCGGCCATCGAGCCTCTGATTCCGCGATAGTTATCATGTTTTATAAACCTTTGTCTCCAATTAACATAAGTACAATTCTTCGATTCCGAGTGCTCTAGCTCAATTTATTTGGCTGACTGAAAATGTCAAGATTACAAAGTTTTCCGGTGATGAAAAAACTGAGATGATTTTTTCTCTGCTGTTTATTTTTTGCCTTTCACGAAAGAAGAAAGATTTTCATAATTAAAGCGAATAGTTTATATATTGAACCACTTATAATTTAAGACTAGGAAAACAATAGTTTTTAATCAGCTTTCAAGGGTTAAAGATTCTTCATCTTCAGAGAAACCTAGTCTTGACATTGGTTTCAAATAAGTAAAGCAAACTTAGAGGAAATTAATGAGATGAAACTCTATTTATTTGATTTAATACCAAAATCTAATGTTAAGAAGCTCAAAATGTATAAATTGTAATTTAAAGAGAACATCTATTGAGTAAAGATTATCAGACTCTAATAATCAGAGAACATAATCGGCAAATTATTTTAAGTATGTAGGAGTGTCGCTGAACATAAGCTTATAAGTACCATTTTTACTTAGTACATAAGTCAAAATAATATTTAAACTCCGTGATGCGAATACGATTACTTTCTGTCGGGCCCTCAATTTTTTTATTAATTCATTTCAAAACTTTTTAAATAATAAGATTCGATTTTCTTGACCATTTTATAAAATCAAAATTTTTATCGTATTTGTAACTAAAACAACAGCCTTGATATCAAAAATGTTGGTAAACGCAAAATAAAAATGTCCCAGTAAAAATTTATTTATATACGACTATTTTTCTGTTGAATATTTTCGACAATTTAAGGTGCTATTATAAAAATTAAATTAATAACAATGAAAAATTTAAAATTTTCTCTTTTCTAGCATTTCCCTAAAATTTGAGACAAAATTTTCTTGGAAAAAAATCAAAAGACAATAAAAAAACACAGAATCTTAAGATAACAAGAGAAAATTTGTCTTCAATATGACGACAAAAATCGGTTCGGATCATAACTTTTGAAATAATGTATTCAAATCGTCTCACTGTATAATAACAAATAAAATTCGTCGATTAAATTTAACGAAAACGACAATTTTTAATTTTGGCACGTTTTTGTTTTTCACAACCTTGGCAAATTCTCACCTTGAAACATCATAAGCGTTTGAAATTGATTTTGAGGATAATAAAGCTGTATGGAATGTAATTCGAAAATCAATAATTTAAATTCTACTTATTAACTCATTTTGAATTTGAATAACAAATTTTTTTCATTTGAATTATCATTCAAAATTATTAATTTTTAATTATGTCATATTAATTTCATAACATTAGAAACACTTTAAATATTCATGTTCTTACAAAACAACTGTAATTTTTTGTTCAAATTAAAGTCTTGTTTTTCAAAGTAAAAAAGACTGAGTCGTCTTGATAGCTTCTGTTTTCTAACATAATTTTTCTCATTTAATAAAACAAAATAAAATTCCATAACCCCCTCATAGCAAAATTTTATTATAGTGAAAAATTAGTAAACAAACTGGGTAACCGCTTCCGTCTGTCCGTTTAAAATTCTCACGATATTTTTGAAATACTTTTAAAACGACTTTGCTCGAAATACTTGTCAAACATCTTTAAGAATTTTACTGCAATCATTTTTTGAAGAGTACTTGTGATTCACAAGTTGTGAATGATCTGTTATTAAAACCTCATTATAAAAACAATCAAAAAATGCATTTAACTATACACTTAGGACCTTAGTCTAAGGTAGGAACGACAAAATATTTTTGCTGAACATTTTTCAAATTATGTTTGAATGGGAGCCATTGAAAAAATATTATGTTCAGTACAAAAATTTTTCTGAAAATTTGTCAGCTACTGCTTAAAAATGAACACCCGTTTTTTGAAATTGCCTATGTTAAAACTAGAGATTTTTGATCTTTTCGCAAAATATTTCGAGAAAAATGTAAAGCAATTCAATGCAAATTTTCCGTATCAATTAGGGGCCCTCTTCCCGGATTTGAAAAATCAAGCGAGATAATTTGTCAAAATCGGACTTTTTTCCCGTTTTTTCCGAAAACATTTTATATCGTGAAAATTTTGAGTATTAAAATTGGGAAAAACATCCGATTTGGATCAATTTTTGTTTGTTTGATTTATTTCAATGCATCTGGTTATTTTGATCGTTCTAATAACTTAAACAGATGAGTTCAAAAGTTGATATGCTAACGGTGTAGAAACCTTATTTACAAAAGACACAAATCACCGAGTTTCTATATATTTTTAGATTAGATTAATCGGGGTTCAATAGCCCATAAAACTATAGAAAAGTTGTTATATCACATGTTTATAAAAAAAGTTTATTTAGTATTTTTTTTCTATAATTTATTGTAATTTTCTACTAAAAAATCAATAAAAAGATTTACTTACGTTCTTCTATCGGCGAAAATGCAGATCTGTCTTCTTATAAAACGGTTACTTATAAAAAACCATTCTTTTAAAAATTCCTCCAATTCTTTTTCTAAGCCAATTTTCTCTATTTATTTCAAAGTGGTTTAATAATGGTAAATGCCTTTTTGCGAAAGCGACTAATCTCAAAATCTAGTTTTCTCCTGTTGCGCTAAAACTCCGAGAAAAAAAAGAAGCCCAAAAGCGCTCAAAAAGGCAGAGGTCTTGAACTCGTGCACTTGAACGCTGAAAATAGGGGCTTATCCGTCTGACAACCTCTTTAAACAATCGAAAATATTGTAGCGTCTTATTCCTGAAAAGTTCTGTAGTGGGAGGTTTTGGATTCTATTGATTTTTCTCTGATAAAAATATATTATTTTAGCTTAGGGTGGGCGCGGCGATTATTAATAATTTGTGAAGATAATCAATTTGTTAAATTATTTATATAAATGATTTTTGAATGCTGAAACATGACAGATCAACTTATACGAATAATTAAATGTATAATCTTGTCGGTAATATAATCCATAATCGATAAAATAACTAAAGATAATATATTTTTGCATCTTGATTTGCAGACGGGTTCTTATTAAGGGGTCTCAATTAAGAAGGTGGTTAATGCAAATTTGATTTTTTCAAATGCTTCGCAAGGAAAAAACGAAGGAAGAAATTTCGACATGTTTTAATAACAAACAAATATTTAGGTTACGTCATTGCCAGTGACTCACTGGCCTGATTAGCTGCTAGAAAATTCAAGAGTCAAATAAAGAAAATTTCAGACAGCAATTTTCTTCTAAAATTACGAGAATTTTGTTGATCAATGTTTTGAAAAAAATCACGGGCCAGATTTATGAATTATTGCGTAGGTGGCGCTTAATCACGAAAAGGCTTTATTTTTATTTATAAAGAAACTCCCTGATAAAGAGCCTAAAATTATGGCCCATAATGGCTAAAATTTTTAGAAGTGTTAAGTTCAAATATAAAAACTAGAAATTTATGAGTTAAATTTTTCTCTTGGGTCCCAAAAGTACGAAATGCTGTTATTTTTGACATATTATTTCAACAAAAATATAAGAACAATAGACGAAAAAGTCCAAATAGCTATGTTGAAGTCAGTGTATTGAAAGGACTTTTATTTTTTGTGAATTTTAAGTGTCAAATGTTAAGTTAAGGGGGGGATGTCCTCAACGAGAGGCATAAAAGAGCATAATAAGCTTCATCCTTTAGCACCTCACATTTTTGACTCATGGTTGCAAATACCGTCATCAAAAAGTCGACTCCGGAAATTAATTTTGTGAAATTTTCAGAGCGATGCGATAAGTTTGTAGTTGACGTTGAAATTTATTTTTGCTTAATTTTGATCCGGTCCCTTCGTGGCATAAATTAATTTCATTTTATAGTCATTAAGCAAGAAAATGTATCTCCGTGTGGCTCTAATTTCACTCTTTGGCGCTCTCTAGCGTAAGGACCGATTTTCGCAGAGCAGCGAGACCACACCCAATCGTTTTGTCTTGGCCAATTAAGTTTACCCACTGATTTTCAAGAAGATTTATTTTACAGACACTACCCCCTTGATAAAATAGCTAGACTAGTTTTAAAGTCCAATTTCTCATAATTCAAATTATAAATTCATCACACCGAAACAATTTACAAAAGTAATTAGTAATTATAGTTTCAAAAATCGAAAAATTATAAGTTCGGGAAAATGTTCTAAAAACTTTCTAGATGATAAAAAAATAAGTTTGATTAAATTTAATAACATTTTTGAGAAATATTCTCGATCCTTGACTAAAAACCGCAGAAAATCAGATATTCGCGATATATATGATATATCCCCCTTTCACAACTGTGTAGTAAACGCAGTGTGTTTTTTAGTAGTATGGCCCAAATATTCCGGATAGTTCGAAAAGGGGATATGCTCTTTAATAATGTTTCTTTTTTTACGCTGAAATAATAATTGACTTTTAAACAAGGGGTCGGCACATTCGAAAAAAATTTTGGATCGGATCGGTGGACCCGCCGAAAAAATTGAATCGGATCGGTGGACTCTCCAAAAAATTGGATCGGATCTGTGGACTCTCCAAAAAATCCAACCGATCCAATCCAATTGTGCCGACCCCTGTTTTAAACAACCGTGTAAAGATATTTTTTATCCACCGGCTCTTTAATCCGTAGACTTTTCCGCAATCAGTCATATTTTGACAGATTTAAGAAGCTAAGAATTATTTACCTTTATTTTTCAATCGATATCTTGAAGGTTCTTTCAAAAAAACTAATTTAAAGAAATTTTCAAAATACTTCAAACCGCAAACTTTTATACTGTCTTTTTTTCTGTATATTTTTAATGTCACATATTCAAATTATCGCCTGAGTGGACACCCTAATTAAAAGTGAATGCAATCACTATTTGCCATAGTCCATTTTATAGACTAAAAATTGTTCAGTGATCCAAAAACTCGATTCCTTTAATGCTGCATACTGATTGTATTCGAGTCTTTTCCCCGACTGCTTGTCGATCAGCTTAAAATAGGGCTTGCCGGTTGATACAATATTAATGCGGTATAAAGGAGTTTATATTTTTCGTCAACAAATGTTTGATCAATTTTTATCTTCAATGTTTCACTATGAAAATGCGTGGGGAAAAAAGCCCACCTATTTCTAGAAACAAATCTAAAAATTAAATATTTTTAACAACCAGGTAATGTTTGTAGCAAAATAAAGAAATCTTGAAAAATCGATCAAAATATTTTAAATCAGAATATAACCTCACTAATTTATAAAAAAAACATTAAGAGATTAAATTTTATTATTTTGAAGATCAAAAATTTATGATTATGAAGGGTGAGGAGATCTTAGTGATTTGTAGCCAACCAATGCACAGCAACTGCAATATGTTTTAAATAATTTTTCAACTGAATTTATTTATCTTGGTCTACTTTTGAAATTAAGTCTGAATTTAAAGTAATTTTTTTGAATGAAATTTGTAATAATTTTTTTATCAAAAAGCCCTAACTGTCTTTTGCTGAAAGTTTTTTCTTCGCTTCGGAGTAAATCAGTATCTACTCGATCCGGATCGTAATCTGGATTAGTTGGACGTGCATTTGTCCTATTTAAAGAATCTGACGAAGTTTTGAAATTATAAACTTGGCCTTCAGATGGTTTGCGATCCTTAGCCAATTTTTGTCCCATTTGACCTGTGAATTTCAGGTACAAAATTACGTACACCAACGACTTTTTTGAGTAACTCAGATAATTTGAAAAACGTTTAACTTTCAAAAATTATTTTGGTGATTGTTTTGATTATTCATTCAGATAAACAAGAGTGTCAAAACTGATATTCTCGAAATTACCGTAAAAACTTTAAAAATTTTGTAAGCAAATTTTTGTTTCAATTTAGTTATTCTTTAATTTTGATCACACGGTGGATAAAAACCAAATTAACGAAGTTTTGGTCAAAACGGTAAAATTGTCAGAAATAGCAGGAAAAATACACCGAAAACTTAGTCGAAAAGAAACATTCGGATTTATTTAATTCAAATCAATCAAAAATGGGCTAAAATTTGGACGAATTAAAAAAGGAAAGCTTTTATTAAATTTTCGTAATTCACACTTTTGATTTTCTTAAAAATTGGTCATTTCGAAAAGATCAAAACAATAAAAAAATCGACAATTAAAAAAAGGTTCTACACTAAAATATGTTTTTGTACCGTATCGACGCTCCATTTCTTCGTACCTTTTCGCCATTTTTTCTTTAGCTAATTCATCTTCATTTTGCGCGGATGAGATAAATTTTTGACTGATGTTTTGATCAACTCCATCAGCCCAATTTGCATATTGCTGCCTCATTTTGAACATGTCTGCTTGTTGTCTACTTTTAGGTTACCTATTTATGACAAAAATAAATTTTTTGACATCTATGTTTGAAAGGCTTGATTAATAACTTACAATTGGATGGAATTTTATTTTGAAAATCTAGCTCATGTAGAAACATGAACAAAATGGATAAAATTTGAAGGAAATTGATCCACGAAACGGAAATTCGTCGGTTCTTGCTAATTCTTTAAAAAATGAAAGCTAAATTTTCAAAATGAAATTTTACAAATATTAAAATGTTTGGTCCAAAATTATATATTATTCGGTACACTTTTTGGCACATTTCCTAGGAACAATTATCTTGAATTTTGAGTAAAATTTGGCCTCAGAATATACATATTAACGTCTGATAATTATGATGATTTGTTTTTTGAGTTTGTTTCAATATTTTATTCTTCTAATGATTCTCAAATTTCGACCAGATAATTTCAAATCAAAAACTTTAATGTCTATTTAATTTCATTTTGAAAATCTTCCCTTATCTTCATCAGTATTAGCCAAAATTTCGACGACTTTCTGTATTGTGAATCAATCTTCTCCTTGATTTTTTCAATGGTTTTTCTTTATATCCTATTACGAGGAAGGTAGATCAAAAATGCCTAGGTAAAAATACAAACCAATTACAAGGTAATAAATACAAACCAATTACAAACGAGAGTGAGACGGCCAACCAACCAATCAAATCCCTGATTGAACACAAAATTGGTTTGTATTTTTACCTAGGCATTTTGATCTACCTTCCTCGTAATATGTCAGAAAAAAACATTGGGTTTCAAAAATTTTCGACAAAATAATTTTATTTTCAAAATTTCATATTTATTTCACTACCTTTCCTATCGGCTCATAAGAGATACCCTACTATCTGGTTTTTCGTCGCGTGGAATATTTTCCATAGTATAGTCATCACATAAAAGTCGTCGTTTTTCAAACAAACTCATTCCAACATCCTTCGGTGTATCCCAGACAATATCGTTTGAATTCTACTCAAAATTACATAGACAACTTTCGAATTTTTATTTGTTAAAACATGCAATAACAGTTTGTTATACACAGTAAAATAACCAGAAATTTGATTTGATTTGATTTTAAAAATTTGTGAAATGCCTTGAATTTGATTTACAGCGGGGTGTGGCGTATAGTTAGAAAGTTTGTCGCCAAAAACCCTAACTATACGCGTAATTCTTATTATACGCGTACTTTTGGGACATTGTGCTCTGATTGGTCAATTTGGACAATTTCTAGAGTTTAAAATTGCGTTAAAATATGGTAAAAGTAAGAATTTTTGGTGATTTTAAAGTTAATTTTTGTTACAAATCTTCTAGGATATATAAAATTAATTTTATTGAAAAAAATGAAAAAAAGTTAATTTTAAATAAACCTGAATTCGAAAAAGATTTATCCGAAAATCGTTAAAATGTCAAGGAAACATGTCAAGGAAACAATGAAAATTATGAAGAAAATAATGCTCACAGTAAATCACTCTCAGAAAATCAGAAAAACTAAATATTTTTATCTGAATAACTATTGGCCCATTTTCAAGCCAGCCGACATTGTCTGCGAGACTTGAAAACATGTTTTTCTACTCATTGAAATACCGACACTTCATTGGTCAATCTGAACATGTTTTCAAAAAAATGTATTTTTCATTGTCGCGCCGACCGGAGAATCTTGGTCTGAAAATCTGGTTTAAAACGCCTATCTTTTGCCTAGGAACGTTCGAAAAAAAAGCCCTATCTTTTGCCTGTAACTATACGCCGCACGCCAGCGAACGAAAAAATTTATTTTTTAAATGCGTAGGTTTTTTGCGGAGGCTTACGTGGATCTAACTATACGCCGCACCCCGCTGTATCATCGTATGAAAATAAAATATGAGGGGGTCAATAAAAAAATTATCTAGGAATGGCAATTTATTGGCTCAAAATTAACAAAAAAAAATATTTCGATGACGATAATTCTATGCTTAATTTCCACAAACCATGGAATATCAATCACGGAGCCCCTGGGCATTTTTAGCCAGCTTTCAGCAAACATTTTTGTATAATTCGGCTTTTGAAAAGGACTCATTAAATTGAGTTCTGAGATAGCTAAAACTGAGCACAAATATTAAGAAAATATAAATTTAAAAAAATGGTCCAAATCAGATAATTGTTTTTAATTGTTGAACAAAAACTGATAATTAATGATAATAATTAACTGACAATTTCAGTAATCTCAGAAAAAAAAATGGTCCGATTCTTAGTCCGATGAGTCGTTTTCAAAAGCCAAGTTAAATGACAACTTTGGCTGAAAAGTGACAAAAATGCCCAGTGGCCCCGTAATTGATATCGATTACGGAACCTCCTGGAACATTTTAGCAAGATTTTTAGCCAACATTTGTATATCCTTTTCCCAACGGAACTCCATCACAAAAACGTTTATTATCTCTAATAGAGATTTTTTTAGCGCGTGTTCGAATCCCACTTTTTCTTCGATATTTATAAAACTTTATTGAAAAAGATTTTGGTGTACATTCAGTTAGGTTAGAGCAGAACTTGTGTGAAATCATAATACAATCTTGGAAAATTATTTTCAACAAAATAGTATGTAAATAACTTTGACAAGCACTGTGAGTTAAATAGAATGTGGTGACTTAATGTTGTCTTACTGATTGTCTTGAATTTGACTATAGGCAAGGATGCCTGATATTGGGACCGCTAAATTTGATCGGTGTGTAATCACTCAAGCAATCACTAAGACAATAACTTAGATAACATCAGTGGGATTCGAACACGCGCTATAGAGATAGTGAACGTTTTTGAGATGGAGTTCCGTTGGGAAAAGGATATAATTCGGCTTTTGAAAACGACTTATCCGATTGATTTTGTAAATAGCTCAAACTGAGCACACATTCTAAGTGAATAATAAAATATTTAAAAATAGTCCGAATCGGACAATTTTTTTATTTTTTCTGAGATCACGGTTTTTGAGATTATAAGTTTTTGTGATACAAATTTGAAACAATGATCTGAGTTGGACCTTTTTGATATGTTTTTCTCTAAATTTTTGTGCTCAGTTTGAGCTATATAAGAACTCAATCGGATGAGTCGTTTTCAAAAGCCGAATTATATAAAAAATTTTGACGAAAAATCTAGCTTCAATGTTCCAGGAGGTTCCGTAATCGATATCATATCGACGATATATCATAATAAACATGAATAAGAGGCTTCTGATCATATTAAGATATGGATCAACGGCCCTCAGAGTACAAATCCTAACTATTTGAATGATACAAACAATGCAAGATATTAGCACCCAATCAAAACCGTTGAATAAGGAATAATCCGATTTCATTGGTTAGATTAGGAAATGATCAACCAATCAAATGCTCAGATTTCGCATTTTTCAAATAGTTAGGATTTGTACTCTGAGGGCGGTTGATCCATATAAATTACGATGATCAAAATTCTGATTACATTACTGTTTTAATTAATTTTGCTAAATCAAAATTTAAGACTACTTTCACAAACAAAAAGCAAACAGGGTTAGCGGCATGCAGCAAAAAATGGGTTATATTGAAATTTTAACCCGCGCCAACCGGGTGTGCTTTTTGTGCTTTTGTGTGTGTGTTTTTCAGTAAAACCTAAAAGGTGCGTATTTTATTTGGTGTAAAGGGACACATCGGGTAGGCACAGGTTAAATTTGAATCGCTGCTAATAGTTCTGTACAAGAAATGGTGCTGGGTTAATCAAACAATTCTTGGCTATCATAATCTTGGCCACATTTTTCTTTTATCTCCTTTTTCAACAATCGAAATCCACGCTATCTGCACTGTCTACATTTGGTCCCTCTTTCGACTCCGCAGAATACGAATTTGTCTTTTGAAAAGTCACAAATTTTGTTCAAAGATTTCTTGTTAGGGTAGAGGCAAGTAAGCAAACTAAAAAAAGTTTAGATCTTGTTCAGAATGGACGCCATTCAAGCACTTTTAATATCGCCAGTATAGGTTGAGATGATGAAAACTTTCGTGTTTGCCTATAAGGACATACTTTTGAAAATGACAAAACGGCCAAAATTTGGCGGAAACCTACGGTTATTTAAAGTGTATAAAAAAGGTCGTCATCAAGAACAAAACTGCCATTTTTCAAATATCATTTAATTTTCAAATACCATAATAACATAGCCTATATCAATTGTCTCTGTTCCAAATTTCTTGAAATCATGGAAGAATTATGCTTAAAGTGCGCAGCGGTATAACTTCAGAGAAACCAGCAGTAGTTGAGAAAAATTCATTAGTCTTACTAAAAATCACGCTAGAGAGCTTAAACTTTGGTAGTAATCAATTTACTTGATAAATTTGGAAAAACAGCAGATTTTCACGAAAATTTTAAATGTTCTTTTTGAAAATTTATTATTTCAAAATAGACCAAGATGTATGATTACAACCAAAAATTTTCGAAAGGTGCCCCTTTCCCCGTCCTTCCCCTCGAAAATCTTTCCCTTTTCATTTCTTAATTTTGTTCCCTTCCTTCTTGGAAGCCTGGCCTAAGTCCTGCGAACATTGAGCTTCCTATTTTGCTATTCTTAAGGTCATAATGCATCTATAAGAACACAATCGTGATTTTCATGCGGACAAAACAACAAACCAACATGTCCTTATAGACGAACGCGCAGTAGTATTATTTTTACATATTTTTTTAAAATTAATTCGGTTCCGATTGACAAAAATCCAACTTAATCATTGGCCTATTTTTACATATTGAAGTTTTTTGGTTGATTTCCGATTGTACTTCACGGCATCAAAATGTTAAAAAATTGGTCATAATGGTTTTTTGAGAAGTTCTGATCGAAAAATGACCCGAAATTTTGATAAAATTTAATAAATAAAAATTTGAGATGATATTTCTATATCATAAAACTGAACTGCGACTCGCTCAGACATGTCACCTTGGCGTTAGTCGGTGTGATGAATATTAAGTGATCGAATCGCAGTCTAGTTTTATCAACTGTTATGACTAACAGTTAAATCAAGAATAAGCAAATGTCTTTCTTAGCTAATCAAAATTTTGTATTTTATCGGCTAAAATATTGCAATGAAATTTTATTGGACTTTTTCCTTCGTAATCGTTTTCTTCATTATTCTAGGGGATTTATCGGCAAGATCTACTTCAACTCTAGTCTGTCCTTTTGTCGTAGTCACATCTTCCACAGATACTGAATATTTTTCATTCAAATTTTTTGCCTCTTGAACAGATTCTTTTATTAACTTTTCTGATGGCAGATTGTCAGTGCTTCCAAAAGAATTTCCAGTTTCTTTAATATTTCGATTCATTTCGATTAATTCATCAAGATCGTCTCCTGGTTTCAGGGATCGGTAAAATGTAAATGAAAACCGGATCGGATCGATAAAGGAGAGAATTTAAAATGTATTGATTGAGTTATTTTAAGATTTTTCAATATTGTTCAATTTCCGATACGAATCAATTTTCCGATGAGGTTTGATTTCCGATACGTTTAATATTTCCTATACGAGTTAACTTTTCTGCTACGTATCGATTTCAAATAAGCTTGAAAATCGGAAAGTATTGGAATTGGACGATATCTTTTTTCCAACCTAAGTGGATCTTGACAATGAGGGTTATCTATAGCGCGTGCTCGAATCTCACTAATGTTGTCTAAGTGATAGTGTAAATGATTGTGTAAGTGATTGTGTAAATGATTGTGTAAGTGATTGTGTAAATGATTGCCTTAGTCATTACGCACCAATCAACTTTGGCGCTCCCAATATCAAGCACCCTTGCCTATTATCCTACCCAATACAGTCACTAAGACAACATTACTGGGATTCGAACACGCGCTATAGAGATAGCCCTCAAGATCCACTAAGGTTGGAAAAAAGAAATTGGAAAATCAATAGGTTTCGACTTTGGCAACTTTATTTAAATCGGATCGTAACGACTTACGCATAGAAACCTAATCAGATTTTAACGGATCGACTGACTCATATTTTCTAATCGTATCGGAACAACTGATACCAGAATAACAAATATATCGGATCGGTTCAAAAGAAGCAATAATTTCGAATAATTTGAAAAGGATCCGATCCAATTATGCCGATCCCTGCCTGGTTCCATATCTTTTTCAACATAATCATACATTGCATCTCCTGGCTCTGATTCAGCAGGGGACCGATTGACTGGGGATCTTGATTCAATTGGAGAGTCAAAATTTACAGGTGATTCTGGAAAAAACTTTTGCGTAGGCGTTTCGCTAATAACCGAAGGGGTGTTTGCGGTTGGCATTGGCTCGTCTGGTCGTAATTGAGGGGTTATTGGAGCTTGGATTGGATCGGGTGCGAATAAAATTTCATCGGAATTTTTTCTACCCGATTCCGCTTCTGGCAATCTGGTTGGATCGTTTTCAAAATCGGACACATCCTCCAAATCCGATCCATTTTCTGATATGACATCAACTTCTTCAGATTGACTTTCTTCAGAGGGCTCGGATAGAGATTCATAGCTATATTCTTTTGGCTTTCTTGTAAAGTCTTCAAGTGAATCATTCACGAACTTTTCAATATCGGCGATTTCTTCGTTTGAATCAATCATGGTTTTTATCACTGGGATCTCTGCTTTTTCACTTTCACAATCTTCACATTTCGGTTCCGGGGTCAAGTTTCGGAGATCATATTCTACGGTGTTCGTTGCTACACAATTTTCAGATTTTGGTTCTGGGGTCGAATTTCGGGGGTCATATTCGATGATATTTGTGGCTACACAATCTTCGGTGGGGAGAAATCTTTCCGGGGTCAAACTTCGGGGGTCATATTCTACGGTGTTTGTCGCTTCACAATCTTCGGTTTGAAAAAATGCGCCATTTTCGGTGTATTTATTGGAAATTTCTGCTTTTTCAAGTTCACAATCTTCACATTTTTGGTCGATTTCTTGAGTAAAATTATTTTGCTCATCAATTTTTGCAGAATATGCGATAGAATCTAGTTCATCCATTCTTTTATTTTGGAGCGATTCTTCGTCCTTGATAGATACTTCAGAATCTGAAGATTTTGTCAGATCATTTTCCGAGGTTTTTGGAGAAACTGCGATTTTTTCCGAAGATTTTTCGTCTATTTCGGCCTCAATTTCTGATTTGATTTCATTTGAACCAAATTTTTCCATTTTTTGAAATTCATCTTCCAATTCTTCATGTTCCAGAACAACAAAACCAGATGGTTCTTGAGCTGATTCTAGCGAAATAAATTTTTGAGTCAATTCTGGCTCAATTTTTTGAGTTTTTTCGACTAGCTGATCAATTTCAAATTCCATGCTCTCAACTTTTTCGATCACATCCTGAACTGTAGATTCTAAATTTTCATAAGAATCGCCCAAATCTGTGTTTTCCTGGATGACATCATCAAATTCGGCAGAGTGGACAACATTTTCCTGTTTAAGAGGATCAAAATTTTGCGCTTTTTTAACGCCACTTACCGCAACACCCTTTTTAGCGACGACCACACCCTTAAGAAATTGCACATTATTCGAGTCGTTTGAATTATACGATTTTTCATCATCATCAGATTCGTACCCTACTTCATAATCGTATTGGTTATCTCCTAATTCCTGGTCAATTTGGTTAAGGACCTTGTCGACATCTCCAAGAATATTTGACGAATCTTTCACCGAGGTTTTGTTAACGTTTCGGAAGAAATTATCAACATTTTCCGATGTGAGATGCTCTTCAGAACTGCTGAGATGATCTGGTATTTCAGTGCGCGAATGTTTTCGAATCGGATTTTCAGATCGGATCGATTTGAAAAAACCCTCGACATCTTGCGGAGATACACCTGCAACAATTTCAGTTCTAGAATTTGGATCATTTGAATTATCCGGAATAACTGTAATTTCATATTCGGGAGCTCTAGCTTTTCGAAAGAAATTTTCAATATGCTCGGGGCGTAATTCGTCGCCAGTTTCGTCCATTGATGAAACTTCGGCGCCAGAGCGCTCTGGTTGACTTTCGAGATTTTCGAAACTTTCTTGATTTTGACGGTTAAAATCACGACGGTATAAAATAGATTGCGGATCGTTTTCGAGACTTTCTAAACTTTCTTGATTTTCTCGTTCTAATTCTCTACGGTAAGAAGCCGGTACGACTGGAACAAAGCTGAAATCTTCTGGTTCAACTTCAACCGTAGAAAATTCAACCGGTTCGATTTCCGGTTTTTCAGGTTCAATTACTTCGTCGCTTGAAGATTTATAGGGCTCATATGTTTTAAACTGACTAAGTTTTCTGATAGGTTCAGCATCAATTACCGGTTTCTTTTTTGGGATGACCACTGTAGCAGCACCGTCCATTTTAACAGCATAATAGTCGCGATTTCCGACGGAATATGCAACTGAATCGACTTCTGCCCGTTGTTTATTTTCTCTGATAGATGTTTCAAACGCGGTTTCTTCAGGCTTTTTAGACGAATATAATCGGTGCAAAGTGGTCAAATACGGATCTTTTTCGGTTACTTCCGGTTCAATTTTTGATGTTATTTCGGTAACTTCTGGTTTAATTTTGGATAATTTATTGGTTACTTCCGATTCTATTTTCGTTGATTTTTCGGTTACTTCCGGTTTAGTTTTTGATAAGTTTTTGATAACTTCCGGTTCCCTTTTTGATGATTTTTCGATTATTTCCGCTTCAATTTTTGATGATTTTTCTCGAAAAACTTGATCAAATTGTATCGAGTCATCGTCCATTTTTCGTTTACCAAAATAATTTTCTGTACTATTTTGACTATAATTTTGAAAATCTGACTTTTCCTTTGGAAGAATAATAGGCTCAGAATATCTAGAAAGCGGCAAATCTGTTAAGTTAACGCGTTCAGTGTTAATTTTAGCATCCTGAATTACCCTAATGTCCTCGCTCATTGTTTCTATACAGTCTTCTAGAGATTCTTGGCGATGATGCTCAGTTTTTTCTGATGAAAATTCTCGCACCAGAGGTCGGATTTTTTGCTCTTTAGCGCCAAAAATTGGACGAATTTCAGGTTCTGAGGATAACCGGTCAATAATTGAAGAATTCAGGTCCGAATGAAGCACAGAAATTATATCATCAGCATCTATTGAAGATTTCTTCGAATGATTTGATCGAGATGAATTTGGTGAAGATTGAATTTCTCCGGACATTGCATCGACACAGATATCGAAAGATTTTTGTCTATCAGCCTCGCCAAAACTTTCGGTTCGAACTTTTTGTCTGAAACTTGTTGGAGAGATTTTTGGCGAAATTTTTGAATCCAGTGGAGCTGTCACTGGTTTTATTGCAGGTTCCATAAATATTTTTTCGACAATTTTTGGATTTAAATCAGAATGTAGACCAGAAATCAGGTCCTCGACAGATATAGCTTTATTCATCGAATTTAATGGAAAATTTGATCGTAAAGATTCTGGAAACTTTTTAATTTCTTCCGTCATGCCTTTTATAAATTCATCTGATAAAATTGTTCCATCCATATCTTCAGAGTTTTCCGGAAATTTCAAGTCACGTGGTAAAATTTTTGAATCTAGTGGAGCTGAGACTGGTTTGATTGCAGGTTCCATTGAAAGTTTTTCTAAAATTTTCGGATTTAAATCAGAATGAAGACCAGAAATAATATCGTGAACTTGAACTGATTTCGGCTCAGTTTTAATTCTTGATACGGTAATATCTTCAGATAAGCCTTCGATACATTTATCAAAAGAAGCTTCTTTTTCGTGATGACCAATATGTCTATATCGTCCTCTGTAGGTTTTCAAAGTAGGGCTCAATTTTTCAAAATGCTCAGAATCGGGTTGACATGATAATCTTGCAACAATAGAATCGGGATTTAGATCGGAATGAAGTCCGCGAGCTAATTCATCAGCAGCTGAAAATGTAGCTGATTTTGTAGCTTTTAAATCTGTAAAATTTTGTGCTGAATATTCGTTGAAATCATAGGGTTTTGTAGTCTTTTTAGAAATTTGATTTTTAACTTCCGAGACGGATTCTGTCAGATCAACTGACGAATTATCAATTCTGGCTTTTGTAAACGTAGCTGGCTCTGTGGATTTAACCGTTTTACCAAAAGCATGAATTTTTTTGTGTTCAAAACGGATATTTTGAATTTCGTCCAAATTTTCGAAATTAACTCGAGACAAAATACCATCAATAACATTTTCAAAAACTGCTGGTTTGCTGGCTTTTTCATCGTCTTGTAAATTTTTGCTAAATTCTTGGAAATCGTAGAATTTGTCAGTTTTTTCAGATGATTTTTGTTGCATTTCCGGTTTGAAATCGGAAAACTCGACGGATTCGGTACCAATACAAGCCTTAGAAAACATAGCTGACTCAGCAGCTTTTGCAAGGGTTGAAAGTGGCGGTGAATTTTCAAAAACTGCTTGTTTACTGGCTTTTTTATCAACTTTAAAATCAGCACTAAAATCGTCAAAATCGTAAGTTTTTTTTGTTTTGTCAGTTTGAGTAGGTTGAATAGTAGGATTGTAACTGGTTAACTCGACATTTTCTGTGTCAATTTTACCTTCGGAAAATAGAGCTAGTTTTGTGACTTTACCATCGGCTGTTAAATTTTCACCAAAATCGAAACATTTTTCATCGACATTTTCAAAAACAGCTGGTTTTGTGATTTTTTCATCGGCTGTTATATAATCACTATAATCATGAAAATCATACATTTTGATAAGTTTTTCCGTTTGAATCGGCTGAATAAATGGCTTATACTCAGTCAAGGTTACAGATTCGTCCCCAATTTCGGCCTGAGAAAAAACAGCGGTCTCAGCAGGTTTTGCGGTTGATAAAATTGGTATGGAAACTTCTATGGGCTCTTCTATTTCGTAATATTTTGATCGGTCAAGGTCAAGTTGAAGGTCATGATCGTCTTTATATTCAACTAAACTGTCAAGGTCAACACATCCTGGAAGTTCTGGTAGTTCTTCGGGAAATTCTTCAAAAGTTTGGTCAAAAAA
Organism: Oikopleura vanhoeffeni; assembly: GCA_004367855.1. Lineage (NCBI taxonomy): Eukaryota > Metazoa > Chordata > Appendicularia > Copelata > Oikopleuridae > Oikopleura > Oikopleura vanhoeffeni. Next base: position 96,523 of record SCLH01001175.1, on the reverse strand, counting down.
TAATCGAGGAATATTATCAAACGATGATTTCCGCCGTCTTTGATCATTTAATGGCAACTCTTCGTTTGGAAAATAATACCGACCTCCAATAGAATATGGAATTACTTCCGGTCTCACTTCCAGTTCGTCATTATATTTTGGAGTATGCTCAATAAAGCCTTTGTGAAGAATTTCGCTGTCTTCATAATTTTCATGCTGTAAATATTCATCGTCAGAAATATCTTGTTCAAGAAGGGAATCTTGTTCTGCTGAAAGATGAACCAACGTTTCGTCTTGTTGATCTTCAATGGGAATTTCTGACGTGAATTCTAAAAGTTCTTCATTTTCTGATAAACTTCGATCAAAAGCAGGAATACTTCTTTCAAAATCTGATAAATTTTGTTCATAAGCGTCAATTTCCGCTGAGTTCATGCTGGATAGAATTTTTTCGGCTTGTTCAGATGCAAATTTTTGAAGATCTTCATCATTTTCTGATTGATTTTGTTCATTTTTATGTTCCAAAGACGCATTTTTGTTGTCAAATGAATCCTTTTGTTCATTTTCTTGTACAAGCGAAGCGAAGTTTTGGTTAAAAGTGTCCATAAAATTAGTTTTTTGTTCAAAAGAATTATCTTTTTGATCAAAAGAATCAATTTGTTGGTCAAAAGATTCATTTTTTTGACCAGAAAAATCTATTGTTTCATTTTCTTGCGAAGCATTGATTTGGTTAAACGAGTCCAAAATATCAGTATTTTGGTCAAAAGAATCATTTTTCTGATCAAAAGTATCAATTTGTTGGTCTAAAGAACCAATTTTTTGATTTTCGTGATCAAACGAATCCATATCTCTAGATGTTCTATTTGACAAAGTAGCTTGTTCTGTTATTTGTGTCGAGGTCCTAGTAGACAAAATTTTCGGTGCAGCGCCTCGATATGACGGTGGATTTTCAGAGGAATTACTCGTAGTATTAACCGTATTTTCTGATAAATCTGAAACTTCCTCCAAATCTGAAACATCTCCAGGCTCAAGTAAATTTTCTTCAGAAGGCACCAGAGTTTCTTGATCAAATTCTTGAATTCTACCAGTTTCTGAAAAATCTTCTAAAAGGTCGTTTGAGCTACATTTGCTGGAATCCATAGGGCATGTGTTAAAAGTCTGCTCGGTTTCTTCCGAAGAAGCATCTGACATTTCTTGAGTAATTTTCCGGTATTCCGAACCGGTACTTTCGAACCGGTGATAAGTTTTTAACGGTTCCGGTTCGTTTGCCAATTCGTAATCATCGTCACTGTCTTCGTAGACTATCGGCGCATCCAATAACGAAGAAAAGGTGGGACCAGTTGGTCGTCGAAATTCTGGGGATTCCTCGTTTCGAAATTCTCTTGGTGATCCTATTTCTTGAATATATTGAAAATGTTCTTCGGGCTCGACTTGTGGGCTCTTAAGGGGTTGGCGGTGGCGAAATTTATTACGATCCTCTGCCTGATTTATTTTTGACTCTTCCATTTTCTCAGACATATCCTGATTTTAAAAAGAACAATTGTGATAAATAAAATATGAAAATGTTAAGGAGGGCCACAACTTTTGTACGTGACAAAAAACTGCGACCACCCTAATTGCAATTAAGCCTTTGGAAGAATTGGTAATGTTTTTGTGATAAAAATAAGCAGTTAGTAATTGGGTTAAGTGTCATGCTCAAACTTACGGTTGTCGATTCCTAAATAAAGATTTATTTTGACGTTGTAAAATGGAGCACACATTTTTGGTCGACTAAATATTTAGTTAACTTTTACAAATGTGGAAATTTTGCTATAAAAAGTGCGTAGGCGGAGATTAGTAATACAATACTGATCTGAGGATCCATATTTTGCGTTCAGTTTTTGCGTAGACGAGCCAAATGTTTTTCCCCCCCCGAAAATAATGGTTTCCCAGATTAGAGTTGAACAAGAAAAATTTCATTTATGGACTATGTTTTGGATTTCACTTTTAAACTGGTTGATGATCTAAGATGTTTAATTGCAAAATTTTTTTCTAAATTTGTTGAATTTTTGCGCCTACGCATTGTAATAGTTAAAAGAAAGAAATGTAAAGTCGATCAAAAATGTATAGTCTGTGAAATGAATGATGATTATGAGATTATTTCAAAGGAGGTTGAACAATACACTATGTAATATTTTTGCTAGCTGAAACAAGCTATATAATGGAACTGAGTATACGCATGATGATTGGCTCGCGTTCAATAATTGTGAGTTGATGTTGTTCTTTCTCTCTTTGGAACCAATCATCAATCGTATTATCAGTTTCATTCTATAGCTTCTTTTCGGTAGCAAAAATATTACATACTGTACTTTTCATTAAATTTGACTAATTATTGGTAAGCCATTGATTATCAAAATAAATTTGGGTGACGTAACATTTCTTATATTGGAAAAAATATACACAGTATGTCACGTTTTTTCTTCCTTTTTTCTAATTTGATATCCGCCATTGAGAACAATCAATTTTGGCAAATACCTACGTCTTTTCCAGATTAAACCAATCAAAACGGTGGAATTCAGATTTATGCGAATTGGAAAAAAGAAAGCAAAAACGTGACATACAGTATATTTCAGTCATATAAAGTGACTGACCGTCGTATATAATTATTTCGTTATTTCCAACTTCACCCGAATCTATTTTGATATTCATTGACTGTTAATTTTTTTGATTGAGAATATATAGCATAATAGCAGCATTTAAAAGACTGAACTAATAGTCATAAATTTAAAAGTTTGTCAAAATACAAAAATAAGAGATAGGACTTACTTCTCGGCTTATTTTGTCAGGAATTTCAAAAACTTCATCAGATTTTTTTGGGAGCTAAATTTAAAAGGTCAACTCTGGATTATACAATGTAGTCCAAGGGTTTTTACCATATCAGAACAAAGTTGGTCCAACATTTCTTGGCTTTTTCGGATTTCTTCAATTGTTTCAGCAAAATCTTCATGAAATTCATCTTTAACCGCATTCATTGAAGCTTTATAGTCAGCTAATGTTTTTCCTTCTATCTAAATAAAAATAATAAAAACTAACTATTTTTTTGGAAGTTTTTCTGGGAATAAACTAGAAGTTATTTTAGATTTAATGTTAATATTTGATAATCATAATTAATATTAATCTGGGAAATGATTTTTTGAAGGAGAAACTTTTTATCGCTGCTGATTGTCTGAATTGCCCACGTTTTTTGGTACAAAACAACGGTCTTCAAGATTATAATTTAATCAAAATTCATTGAGTAAAACTTTGGCATACTTTTACGGAATACATATATTTAGAGACCGGCCACTGGGTAAAATAATTTTATGATACTTCCAAATTTTGGATGAAATAGGTCTTAGGGTTAATCGGTGATAAAGAAAAACAAAAATGGCAATTGAAAAACACATCGATCTTAATTATTTCAGAATTATAAAAACAAATTTAAAAAAGCTTTGATATGAAACTTTGAATTTGATAGTCAGTGTTCGCGCATTTGGTCATGTACGAAAGCTGATTGGTTCCCTCATACAAACGATCAATTGAGTATAATCATAAAAAACGAGAAACAAAATTAAAAACAAATTATCGAGGAAAAATAGTCTAAATTCAACGTGAGAATTTTTGAAATTGCATTTTTGACATAACTTCGATTTCAAATTTTCAATTCGCGTCCAATGAGCATGATAAGGGAATTTGAGCAGGTTTCAGCAAAGTACTTTTTAATAAAATTACTATATTACTATTTATTTTTTGGTTTGCGAGTACTTTCGTTTATTCATTATCAAGCAAAATTCATTATTAAATTAATTTCAGTTAAAACATACAAAGTCTGTTCAAGCAGTATTCTAGAGTTCTAAGTTATTTTTGAAACTTTGGGCTAAAAGGTCAAAAAAAGTAAAGAGCCCGAATTCAAAAAAGTCTGAAATACTTCCGAGTGTTTGTTTGAATGTTCAGTTTGGGTCGAAACATACGTATATAGTATGCTTCAGAACGGAGACGGTCATAAACATTCCGGAAGTTTTTCTATAGTAATAATTTTTTATTTTTAAGCTTAATTTTCGTAAACTAATGGTTGTCTGAAGAATCTTTGATGGTCATATTCTTCTTAGTTATAGTCGATAGCGCATTAGTTTAAGTAAAATTTATATATATGTATAACTTAGAAGTCCTCAGTGGCCGGTCCCTATTTTATTTTAGCATTTTTGAGAAGAATAAAATTGATAAAATAATCCCGATTTTGACATTATCAGATAAATTAAATTGAATAATTTCAAAAAAATCTACTTACTTGGTTAGTTTCTAAAGAATGTTGTCGCATAACTGGTTGAATTATATCTTCTTGAATAAAATCACTTGATTCATTTTCTACCTGGATAAAATCACTTGTTTTGGATAATTTTTCTTCCGTTTTAACAGCAATGTCACCACAAAAATCTTCAATATCGGTTTTGGTCTCAGCGAGAGAAGCTTTGTAATCTGACAGAGTTTTACCTTCAATCCGACTACCTTCAAGATCCTGAAATACAGAAATCTATTGCTTGTCGGAACTAGAATAAAAAAAAGGGTGTCAAAATTTTTGTTCGTTTTTTCCTTATAATGCGTAGCCTACGCAGCGTGGGTGCTAAAAGTCCGCTCTAGTTTTGAAACTTACAATTTGTACTCTATTAGCTTGATTAAAAATTATTCAAACCGTGGCTTTAATAAAAAATATTAAATTCGAAATATCTTTTCAAATAGAAACTAAAATTTTAATTACAATTCAAACTAAATAAAGTAAAAATTGAACCAACGTGTTCAACTGCAAAAATTTAAAATGAATCTTCGAACAAAATAATATTTCCTAGCAAAAACAGGCATTCTTTACTTGGAAAATTTTGGGATGATTTATTTCATCAACTAAAAACTTAAATAAATTTTTTTTCAAAATTTACCTGTGACAACTCGCGTTGAATGGGTTTTATCAATGTTTCCTCGCAGAAATCGGCAGTTATTTCTGATTCTTGAGCTCCAGAACAAGTTTGTACATTGACGTCGATATCCTTACTTTTGTCAGTAAAAGTATCGATGAAATCATTGAAGTCATCTGTTTGAAGAACCTTAACAATATTTAGATATCGTAAACAGAATTTGATTTTTAGACTAAAGCAATTAAATTTTAATTATGGAAATTATGATTTGTGAATTTCTGAGAAAAATTGAAAATTTAAGGGAGTGGGCGTCGATAATTGGGCTCTTTTTTACACATTTTCAAGTGAAGTTTCTGAGAAACCTGGCTACAGAAATAATTATTTTTCTTTCCAAATACGTAGTACAACTCTAAAGGAAGTTGCCAGTACTATTCAGAGAATCAAATACTCTAACCTACGCTTAAAAAATGAATTTCAGTAAGCGTCCCTAAAAGCACTAAAAAACCTACTCCTCATTTATCTCATCACTTTTTATTAATATTTGCAATTTAGAATGAATATATAAATGCACATCACCAAATCTAAGCCTTTTTTCAAAATTTTGCCTCCAGTGGTCAAAACAGCTTATTTGAGAGCCTCGCGCAAACGCCTACTCCTCCTTAAATATATATGTACATCAAATTCACCGCAAAGCCTAGATTAAGGTTCAAATGTAGCCCCTTTTTTAATTTTTTTCTCCAAAGTCTCAGGAACGACTTGTGAATTTCTAGTTTTTGTTGAAATTCTGAACTATAAATTTTATAAAACCTACTTTATTTGAAAAAAATTCAAAATTCAGAAAAAATACTACGACTTAAAAAACTCAGTGACAAATTCTCTACAAAAAATCCGACAAAAAAAATTTATTTGAGAAATCTCAATTATCGGCACCATTAATTTAACCTTTAATTTAAACCCTCGAAAAACCGACTTTTCTTTAAAAAAATCTCAAAACCAAAAAAAATCTTAAGAGTGAAAAAACTTGGCAGAAAATTTTCTACAAAATAGGTGTATCAAAAAGTATTATACATGAAGCTGAGATATCGACGCCCACTCCCTTAAATAATCATTTTTGATAGTAAGTTTCAAGCCGTGATAAATGTTTCTAATTTCAAAAAGTTGGTCATAAGCAGAAGCAAGTTTAAGCATGATTTATGAAGGCTTCGTAACGGAGGCATCAACCTTACTCGGTTTCGTAATTGGTTTCAATATACTTATAAATAGTACTTATCCATCAAAAAACCACATGCAGAAAATTGCAGAACTTTCAAAATTTTATCCGAATTTTAGCCCCTATTTATTAATTTGTTTCGAATGCCATCGATTTATGATTAAAAGGTATTCAGTTATAAAAAAGTAACTTAACAAAAAAACAATAATTGTATGCAAAATCAATATGTTACATATTATATGTAGCAACAGTAAGGACATATTGATTGAGGGCCCTCAGTTAACATACCATGACTATTTTCATGATATCAACAACGCGGGATACTAGCAACCAATCAAAACCCTGGATTTCAGAATAGACCGATTTCATTTGTCCGATTTGGGCTGTACAACCAATCAAATGTTCGGATTCCGCATTTTTCAAATAATCACGATTTGTTGGTTGAGGGCCCTGGGCCCTAATAAATATAAACATATTTGTCACAAGGGAAAATTTAAAAGCGTCCATAATGAAAAACATTATATTCAATATTTAAAGCAAGCATACATACATTATCAATTCCAGTTTTCAAATTGCTATAATTTTCCTGAAAATCAAGTTGAGGGTACAATAAAATTTTAGAACTTGACTTAATCGGTCAAAACAATAAAAAATGAACTGTGTTTCAAATCTCTGAGATCACAAGTTTGCCCACTAGTGGTTGCTGAATGTCACTTAAATTAATGTATGTAGAATCTTTCTACTCCGCAAATACGCATCATATCAACTCAATTTTTGGCCGATTATTATTATCATAATAAACTTGAAAATCGATTCGAAAGTTAAACATTGTTCTCGTAAAACTACCGTAGATAACATCAAAAATATTTAAGGTAAATTTAAACGTCATCGCATCGTTTCGAAAATACCATCAAAAGCTTTCTCGAACCGGGTTTTTTCTAATAAGCAATCATGGGTAAATTATGTAGACAAGGGGTATACAAAAACAAAAGTAGCTGCTCTCGAGCGCTCCGCGCGTACAATATTGAACCATGATTTCTGTTACCGTCATGAGAAAGTCGAGTACGAAAAAACTTTTGAATCTATTTTCGAAGCGATAAGGTGATTTGAAATTGTCATTTAAATTATTTTGAGGTTATCTACTGTATTTTTAATAGAAGAATTTTCAAACTTCGAATCGATTTTAAAGGGTATCGACGACGACAATACCGTATCGTAGTAAAGCATTGGCCGAAAATTTAGTTAATATGACCTATATCGGATATATTAGGCTATATATAGATCAACGGACCTCAGAGTACAGATCCTAACTATTTGAAAAATGCGAAATCTGAGCATTTGATTGGTTGATCCTTTCTTAATCTGGCCAATGAAATCGGCCTATTCCTCAATCAACGGTTTTGATTGGGTGGTAATATCTTGCGTTATTTGTATCATTCAAATAGTTAAGATTTGTACTCTGAGGTCCGTTGATCCATATAGGCTATATTATATAAAGGCTATATTTGAGGAGGAGAAAAATTTTATAGACATCAATTTAAGTGACATTCAGCCGGCGAACTTGTGATCTTAGAGATTTGGGACACAGCTCATTCTTATTTTTTGACCAATTTAGTCTAGTTCAAAAACTTCACTAAAATATTTTTGTGAACGGTATCCCGTTATAATAAATTTGACTTTATCTTAAAATTCTGGATCAAAATTTATTTTTCATGATTTGAAAATGTGAAGATTATCTTGACCCATGTTTTCACTATGTGGTCAAATAATGATCTTACAAATTGTAACTTGTCAATCCCGAAAATCCCTTGTTTCCCATCAACGCACATACAATCTTGGTGGGATGCGAACGAGCTAAGTCTACCAAAAATGAATTCATATTTCAGAAATTAATTCNATCTTTATTTTATGAAAATTTGTGGATTTTCATGAGAAACTAGTATAAACGGCAGAAACTCCGTGTTAAATCGGAAACTGTTCAAATTTCAATTTCTTTGGGTTTGGTAAAAATTAAAAGCTTTTTGAATGTGAGTTCTTTCTTCGCAGGAGTTCCCGTGTATTCTAGACTATGAAGACGGGGTGTACTGGGATAGAAAGTTCCTACTAAGTACGACGAATTTTTTACTGCTAAACTTGTTCAAGTATGTTTAACTTGTAGTCCTTGAAACATATTGATATTAGTACAAGAAAATTTTTTTTAAAAATTGGTTAAAAGTGAAAATCATTAACTTTGAAATTTTTGATAATTTTTGAAATAATTTCAAGAAATATTTAATAGGCAATTACAAAAACGGTTTTCCATTTTCAAACAATACCTTACAATTTGAAAAAAGTAATTTGTACTTAGAGCAATATGTTTTCCAGTGCTACAATTTAAACAAACTTAAAATCATGTTAAGGGGGTCGGTGCATTTTGACAGATTTGCACATTTTCAATTTTTTTCTATTCATGGGAAACTTTTTGCCACTTTATAGTTTTCGAATAAAAACATTTTCATACGTAAGTTGGCATTTTTGAGCTCACTTTGTTTAANCGACCCTCAATTAAAAAAAACGGGTAAGCCGAAAACGCTTACATTATTCACTAGGCACAAAATCAGCCTTCCTTTTCACTTCATTACGGCTTCGCTAGAACTGGATTCACATTTACCTTTATAAATCACCAGAAACAATTGAACCCTTAATAGTCGATTTTTTTTTCTTTTAGAAACATTTTCTTGTAAAACAAAAAAAGTCCTTGGTCTTAAATACTGACAGATAAAAACCTGTCATCATTACAAGGATAGGTTAAAAACATTCGTAACCCATTTTGTGAGTTTTGAAATTTCTTATTTCAAGTCGTCTTTACAATATATGTAATTTACACATTCGTCATTTTTTCCGGTCAGTTTTTAATCTCTCCGAAAGTATTATCTTTTTCTCACCAAAGTGAGCTCTCCAGTATTATAAAGAGTGTTAATGTACTTTTTCTGTATAATCTTCTTTTCCCCACCGGAACATTCATCTCAAAACGTTTAGTATCTCTATAGCGCAGTCGTTCGAATTAACACTGTGTGTCTGTCTGAGCTGATATGTCTTAAGTAATTACTCTGAGTTTGATTTACACACGATACAATGTTAGGCGGCTCCTATTATCAAGACCCTTACTTCAAGAAAACGTTTGATATTTCTCCTATGAACGTTTTCTGAAAAAACCATGACTAAGGCATTGCCTTCGGGCGTCATTTCTATGTCCCTTATTTTTTCAAAGAATTACCATCTTACCTTGAAAAAGTCCAAATCAAATCAGAGGAAAGCAATAATAATATCTTGGCACTTTCCATAGCAACACCAGGATGTCCGAAAAATGACCAATAACTTTTCTTGATAAATTCAACCCAAAATTCGAATCCCCGAGAATGACCCAGAAGAACAATATAGTTAATGGGGGTTGGCATAAGTCCAGCAGATTGGCGTACATCTTCTTTCAGAGCATATATGAACGACAAAAAAAATGTGGAATTTTTGTTCTTCCATTAATTTTTTTCTTCATAAAAGTGCTTTCATTTTACAACGTTTACATTGTTTATTTTCCTGAAAAATCAACTCAACTATTGGTTAAAATTCAAAAAATTACTTTTCAACTGTACATCAATTTCTTCTACCTTAACCCAACGTATAGCAATTTTTAAAAGACGATATCAATAAACTTCAGACATTGTCGGGTGTACTTCGCTAATTAGTTTCCTAATCACTCTGTACAGTCGAAAATTTCTTAAATATCAAAGTTTTTTTTCTTTGAAAAAGGGTAAAAATTGGCAAAAAGTAGAGAAAAACAGCTTTTTTGAGATACAAATTGACCTTCAATTGCGTTTTAATATTAAAAAATGTCCTGACTATTAAACAAAATGGCGCCTATTACACCCACCATTTTATTGGGAATTTTTCAAAGACCATAAAATTTTCAAAGATTCAGTGCCGAATGGCACTAAGCGAGTGCACAGTCAAGTGTTAAAAATTTCATCAACAGTTTCAAAATGATAATCGCGCGACCAACCGATTAGTTGACATACGGCGATTTGATAGATGCCAAAACATTTAATATGTGATTCTGCATGATGTTTTATAGAGAGTTCAAAAAACCACGAATTTAAAATTTTGGACTTGATTTGAGGAAAATTTTCATAATTTTTCTGATGAAGTCGAAAAAAATGAAAAATAAAAATTTTACGATTTTTCAAACAGCGGTCAGAACATGTAGGAATCCAAGAAAAAAAGTTAGAGTGGCCATTGTTTTGGTTTTTACCCACAGATTTCAGTTATTGAAACAAAAAAAAATTTGGACAAAAATTGCGGAAAATTTTCATAATGCTTCGCCCCCACCCCCCACAGGAGAGATAGAAAACTTTGCGTAGGCGTTTTTCGCTATAACCGAAGGGTGTTGGCGGTTGCATTGGCTCGTCTTGGTCGTAATTCAGGAGGTTATTGGAGCTTGATTGGATCGGCGTGCGAATAAAATTTTCATCGGAAATTTTTTCTACGATTCCGCTTCGCACATCTGGTTGGCATCGTTTCAAAATCCGGACACATTCCTCCAAATCCGATCCGATTTCTGGATATCGCACCATCATCCTCTTCAGATTGCACTTTTCTCACAGGGTCGGATAGAGATTCCATCAGCTATATTTCTTTTTGCTTTCCTTGAAAGCTCTTTCAAGCTGACCATTCACCGAAACCTTTTTCTAACTATCGTCGCATTTCTTCGTTTGAAATCAATCCCATGGTTTTAGTCACTGGGATCTCTTGCTTTTTCCACTTTCAAATCTTCACATATTCGGTGTCCGGGGTCAGAGTTTCGGAGATCATAATTCTACGGTTGTCGTTGCTACACACAATTTTTTCAGATGTTGGGTTCTGGGGTCGAATGTTCGGGGTCATATTCGATGATATTTTGTGCGACACAATCAATTCGGTATGGGGAAGAATCTTTTCCGGGGTCAAACTTCGGGGGTCTATTCTACGGTTGTTTGTCGCTTCAAACAATCTTACCGTTTGAAAAAAATGCGCCATTTTTCGCGGTGTATTTATTGGAAATTTCTTGCTTTTTCAAAGGTATCACAATCTTCACATTGTTGTCGATTTCTTGAGTAAATATTTTTGCTCATCATTTTCGCAGAATATTGCGATAGAACTAGTTCAATCCATTCTTTTATTTTGGAGCGATTCCTTGGTCCTTGATAGCATATTCAGAATCTGAAAGATTTTTGTCAGATCATTTTCCCCGCAGGTTTTTGGAGAAACTGCGTTTTTCACCAGAAGATTTTTCGTCTATTTCGGCCTCAATTTCTGATTTGATTTCATTTGAACCAAATTTTTCCATTTTATTGAAAATTCATCCTTCCAATCTTCTAGGTTCCCAGAACAACAAAACCAATGCGTTCTGAGCTGATTCTCCGACACATTAAATTTTTTGACGTCAATTCTGGCTCAAATTTTTTTGAGTTTTTTTCTCCCGAACCTAGCTGATCAACAATTTCAAATTCCATGCTGCTCAACGTTTTTTTCGATCACAATCCTGAAACTGGTAGATGTCTAAAAAATTTTCATAAGAATCGACCAAATCTGGTTTCTCCTTGGATGACAAATCATCGAAATTCGCAGAAGTGGGACAACATTTTTTCCTGTTTTAAGAGGTCAAAATTTTGCGCTTTTTAAACGCCACTTACCGCCACCCCTTTTTTAGGCGACGGACCAAACACCCTTAAGAAATTGCACACATTATTCGAGTCGTTTGAAATATAACGATTTTCAATCATTCATCAGATCCGTTCATATCCCTACTCTTCTCAATATGCTTCGGGTTATCTCCTGAATTCTCTGTCAATTCTGGTTTCAAGGACCTTGTCGAATCTCAAAGAATTTTGACCGTAATCCTTCACCCGAGGTTTTTAACAGCAGTCTTCGAACGAAACTTGACTCACACTCTTCCGACGTTGAGATGCTCTTTCAGAACGCTGAGATAATCTGGTATTTCAGTGCGCGCAATTGTTTTCGAATCGGATTTTCAGATCGGATCGGATTGAAAAAAAGCCCTCGACATCTTGCGGAGATACAACTCTGCAAACAATTTCAGTTTCTAGAATTTGGCATCATTCGAATTATAACCGGAATAACTGTAATTTCATATATTCGGGAAAGCTCTTAGCTTTCGAAAAAAGAATTTTCAATTATGCTCGGCGCTACATTTCTTTTCGCCCAGTTTCGTCCATGATTGATGAAACTTCCGGCGCCACGAGCTGCTCTGGTTGACTTTCGAGATTTCGAAACTTTCTTTGATTTTGACGGTTAAAATCACGACCGGTAAACACTACGATTGCGGATTCGTCTGCTTCGCGGCACTTTCTAAACCTTTCCTTGCATTTTCTCGTCTAAATTCTCCTACGGAAGCAAGCCGCCCTAGCGCACCTGAACACCACTGAAATCTTCTGGTTCAACTTCAACCGTAGAAAATTCAACCGGTCGATTTTCCGGTTTCAGGTTCAATACTTCGTCCTCTGACAAGATTTACTAGGGCTCATATGTTAAACTGACTTAAGTTGTTCTGATTAAGGTTCAGCATCAATTACCGGTTTCTTTTTTGGATGACCATGTAGCAAGCACCGTCCATTTCCAAACAGCCAATCAATATCGCGATTTCCGACGGATATGCAACTGAATCGACTTCTTCTGGCCCGTTGTTTTTTTCTCTGGTAGAATGTTTATCAACCGCGTTCTTTCAGGGCTTTTTAACCGAAATAATCGGTGCAAAGTGGTCAATAACGGATCTTTTTCGGTTTACTTCCGGTTCAATTTTTGAGTTCGTTATGTCGGTAGACTTCTGTTAATTTTGGATAATATATTGGTTACTTCCGATTCTATTTTTCGTTGATTTTTCGGTTACTTCCGGTTTAAGTTCTTTGTGATAAGTGTTTTGATAAACTCCGGTTCCCTTTTGATGATTTTCGAATTAGTTTCCCGGCTTAATTTTTGCTTGATTTTTTCGTCTCGAAAAACTTGAAATCAAATTGTATCGAGTCATCTGTCCATTTTTCGTTTACCAAATACAATTTCTGTACTATTTTGACTTATAATTGAAAACTCTGACTGGTTCCTTTGGAAGAATAATAGAGCTCAGACATATCTTTAGAAAGCGGCAAAGATTGCTTAAGGTTAACGCGTTCAGTGTTAATTTGCATCCTGAATTACCCTAATGTCCGCCATTGTTTTCTATAATCGTCTTCTGAGACGATTCTTGGCGATTGATGCCTCAGTGCTTTTTCTGAATGAAAATTTCTCGCAACCCAGAGGTCCGGATTTTTTGCTCTTTAGCGCCAAGAAATTGACGATTTCCTAGGTTCTGAGGATAACCAAGTCATCAATTTGAGAAATTGCAGGTCCGCTGAAGCACAGATATTATAATGCATCAGCATCTATTGAATATTTCTTCGAATTGATTGGATCGAGATGAATTTGGTGAGAGATTGAATTTCTCCGGTACATTCGCATCGACACAGATATCGAAAGATTTTTTGTCTCATCAGCCTCGCCCAAAACTTGTCGGTTCGAATTGTTTGTCGAAACTTGGAGAGATTTTTTGGCGAAATTTTGAATCCAGTCTGGAGCGGTCACTGCGGTTTCTAATTGCAGCGGTTCAAAAATTTTTTCGAGCAGTTTTTTGGATTTAAATCAGAATGTAGACCAGAATCAGTCACTCGACAGAATGTTAGCCTTTATTCCATCGGAATTTTGAATTGGAAATTTGATCGTAAAGATTCTTGGAAACTTTTTTAAATTTCTTCCGGTCATGCCTTTTATACAATTCATCGATAAAATTGTTCCAGCCATATCTTTCAGAGTTTTCCGGAAATTCAAGTCCGTGGTAAGAATTTTGAATCTAGTGGAGCTGAGACTGGTTGAGGTTGCAGGTCCATGTGAAAGTTTTTCTAAAAGTTTTCGGATTTAAATCAGAAGGATAGACCAGAAATAATATTCGTGAAGCTTGAGACTGATTTCGGCTCGTTTTATTCTTGATACGGTAAATCTTCCAGCAGAGCCTTTCGATTACATTTATCAAAAGAAAGCTTCTTTTTCGCCCCGATGACCAATATGTCTATATTCGTCCTCTGTAGTTGTTTTCAAAGTAGGGCCTCATTTTTTCAAAATGCTCAGAATCGGGTTGAACATGATAATCTTGCCAACAATTAGAATCGGATTTAGATCGGAATGAAGTCCGCGAGCTAATTCATCAGCACGCTGAAAATGTAGCTGATTTTGTAGCTTTGAAATCTTGTAAAATTTTGTGCTGAATTCGTGAATCACTGAGGGTTTTGTAGTCTTTTAGAAATTTGATTTTTACCTGTCCGAGACGGATCTCTTCTAATCAACTGACGGACATATCAATTTCTGGCTTTTTGTAAACGTAGCTGGCTCTTGTGGATTTAACCGTTACCAAAAGCATGAATTTTTTTGGTTCAAAAACGGATATTTTGAATTTTCGTCCAAATTTTCGATAATTAACTCGAGACAAAATACCATCATACATCATTTCAAAAACTGCTGGTTTGCTGGCTTTTTTTTCATCGTCTGTAAATTGCTAAAATTCTTGGGAAATGTAGAATTTGTCAGTTTTTTCAGATGATTTTTGTTGCATTTCCGGTTTGAATCGAAAATCTCGACGGATTCGAGTACCAAATATCAAGCCTTAGAAAAACATAGCTGACCTCAGCAGCTCTTGCAAAGGTGAAAGTGGCGGTGAATTTTCAGAAAAAGCTGCTTGTTTACTGGCTTTTTATCAACTTTAAAATTCAGCACTAAAAAATCGTCAAATCGTAAGTTTTTTTGTGTTTGCTCAGATTTGAGTAGGTTGAATCGTAGGATTGATACTGGTTAACCTCGACATTTTTCGTTCAATTTACCCTACCTTCGGAAAGAATAGAGCTAGTTTTGTGACTTTACCATCGGCTTGTTAAAATTTTCACACAAAATCGTAACATTTTTCTTCATCGACAGTTTTCAAAAACAGCGGGTTTGTTGAATTTTTTCATCGGGCTGTTATATAATCACTATAATCATAAATCTACCATTTTTGATAAGTTTTTCCGTTTGAAATCGGCTGCGAATAAAGGCTTTTACTCAGTTCAAAGTTACAGATTCGTTCCCAATTCCGGCCTGAGAAAAACGCGGTCCTCAGCAGGTTTTTGCGGTTTGATAAAATTGGTATGTGAAACCTTACTATGGGCTCTTCTATTTTTCGTAATATTTGATCGGTCAGTCAAGGTTGAAGGTCATGTCGTCTTAATTCAACTAAACTGTCAAGGTCAACACATCCTGGAAGTTCTGGTACTTCGTCGGGAAATTCTCAAAAGTTGTCAAAAAATAATCGAGGAATATTATCAAACGATTATTTCCGCCGTCTTTGATCATTTAATGGCAACTCTTCGTTTGGAAAATAATACCGACCTCATAGAATATGGAATTACTTCCGGTCTCACTTCCAGTTCGTCATTATTTTGGAGTATGGCTCAATAAAGCCTTTGTGAAGAATTTCGCTGTCTTCATAATTTTCATGCTGTAAATATTCATCGTCAGAAATATCTTGTTCAAGAGGGAATCTTGTTCTGCTGAAGATAACCAACGTTTCGTCTTGTTGGATCTTCAAGGAATTCTCGACGTGAATTCTAAAAGTTCTTCATTTTCTGATAAACTTGATCAAAAGCAGGAATACTTCTTTCAAAATCTGATAAATTTTTCATAAGCGTCAATTTCCGCTGAGTTCATCTGGATAGAATTTTTTTTCGGCTTGTTAGATGCAAATTTTTGAAAGATCTCATCTTTTCTGATTGATTTTGTTTCATTTATGTTCCAAAAGACGCATTTTGTTGTCAAATGAATCCTTTTTGTTCATTTCTGTACAAGCGAAGCGAAGTTTTGGTTAAAAGTGTCCATAAAATTAGTTTTTGTATCAAAGAATTACTTTTGATCAAAAAGAATTCAATTTTGGTCAAAAAGATTCATTTTTTTGACCAGAAAAATCTATTGTTTCATTTTCTTGCGAAGCATTGATTTGGTTAAACGAGTCCAAAATATCAGTTATTTGGTCAAAAGAATCATTTTTCTGATCAAAAGTATCAATTTTTGGTCTAAAGAACCCCAATTTTTTGATTTCCGTGATCAAACGAATCCATCATCTCAAGTTCTCATTTGACAAAGTACCTTGTTCTGTTTATTTGTGTCGAGTCCTAGTAGACAAAATTTTCGGTGCAGCGCCTCGTATATGACGGTGGATTTTCAGAGGAATTACTCGTATATTAACCGTATTTTCTGATAAATCTGAAACTTCCTCCAAATCTGAAACATCTCCAGGCTCAAGTAAATTTTCTTCAGAAGGCACCAGAGTTTCTTGATCAAATTCTTGAATTCTACCCCAGTTTCCTGAACAAATCTTCTAAAAGGTCGTTTGAGCTACATTTGCTGGAATCCATAGGGCATGGTGTTAAAAGTCTGCTCGGTTTCTTCCGAAGAAGCATCTGACATTTCTTGAGTAATTTTTCCGGTATTCCGACACGGTACTTTCGAACCCGGTGATAAGTTTTAACAAGGTTCCGGTTCGGTTTGCCAATTTCGTATCATCGTCACTGTCTTCGTAGACTATCGGCGCACCCAATAACGAAGAAAAGGTGGGACCAGTTGGTCGTCGAAATTCTGGGGATTCCTCGTTTCGAAATTCTCTTGGTGATCCATTTCTTGAATATATTGAAATGTTCTTCGGGGCTCGACTTGTGGGCTCTTAAGGGGTTGGCGGGTGGCGAAATTTATTACGATCCTCTGCTGATTTATTTTTTTGCTCTTCCATTTCTTCAACATATCCTGATTTTAAAAAAGAACAATTGTGATAAATAAATATGAAAATGTTAAGGAGGGCCACAACTTTTGTACGGTGAAAAAACTGCGACCACCCCTAATTGCAATTAAGCCTTTGAAAAATTGGTAATGTTTTGTGATATAAAATAAGCAGTTAGTAATTGGGTTAAGTGTCATGGCTCAAACTTACGGTTGTCGATCTAAATAAAGATTTATTTTGACGTTGTAAAGATGGAGCACACATTTTTTGGTCGACTAAATATTTGGTTAACTTTAACAAATGTGGAAATTTGCTATAAAAGTGCGTCACGGAGATTAGTAATACAATACTGATCTGAGGATCCATATTTTGCGTTCAGTTTTTGCGTAGACGAGCAAAATGTTTTTCCCCCCGAAATAAATGGTTTCCCAGATTAGAGTTAAACAGAAAAATTCATTTATGGACTATGTTTGGATTTCACTTTAACCTGGTTGATGATCTAAGATGTTTAATTGCAAATTTTTTTCTAAATTTGTTGAATTTTTGCGCCTACGCATTGTAATAGTTAAAAGAAAGAATGTAAAGTCGATCAAAAGTATAGTCTGTGAAATGAATGATGATTATGAAGATTATTCAAAGGAGGTTGCAACAATCACACTAGTAATATTTTCTAGCTGAAACAAGCTATATAATGGAACTGACAGTACCGCATGATAGATTGGCTCGCGTTCAATAATTGTGAGTTGATGTTGTTCCTTTCTCTCTTTGGAACCAATTCAAATCGTATTATCAGTTTCATTCTATAGCTTCTTTCGGTAGCAAAAATATACATACTGACTTTTCATTAAATTGGACTAATTATGGTAAGCCATTGTATCAAAATAATTTGGGTGACGTACATCTCTTATTATTGGAAAAAATATACACAGTATGTCCGTTCTTTTCTTCCTTTTTTCTAATGATATCCGCCATGAGACAATCAATTTTGGCAATACCTACGTCTTTTCCAGATTAAAACCAATCAAAACGGTGGAATTCCAGATTTATGCGAATTGGAAAAAGAAAGCAAAAACGTGACATACAGTATATTTCAGTCCATATAAAGTGATTGACGTCGTATATAATTATTTTCGCTTATTTCCAACTTCACCCGAATCTATTTTGATATCCATTGACTGTTCATTTTTTTGATTGAGTATATAGGCATAATAGCA
This sequence comes from Oikopleura vanhoeffeni, assembly GCA_004367855.1. Lineage (NCBI taxonomy): Eukaryota > Metazoa > Chordata > Appendicularia > Copelata > Oikopleuridae > Oikopleura > Oikopleura vanhoeffeni. Next base: position 78,340 of record SCLH01001175.1, on the reverse strand, counting down.
GCATTTAAAAGACTGAACTAATAGTCATAAATTTAAAAGTTTGTCAAATACAAAAATAAGAGATAGACTTACTTCTCGGCTTATTTGTCAGGAATTCAAAAAACTCTCATCAGATTTTTTTGGGAGCTAAAATTTAAAAGGTCAACTCTGGATTATACAATGTAGTCCAAGGTTTTACCATATCAGAACAAAGTTGGTCCAACATTTCTTGGCTTTTCGGGATTTCTTCTTCAATTGTTTCAGCAAAATCTTCATGAAATTCATCTTTAACCGCATCTCATTGAAGCTTATTATGTCAGCTAATGTTTTCCTTCTATCTAAATAAAAATATAAAAACATAACTAACTTTTTTGGAAGTTTTTCTGGGAATAAACTAGATAGTTATTAGAGATTTAATGTTAATATTTGATAATCATAATTAATAAATCTGGGAAATGATTTTTTGAAGGGAAACTTTTTAATCGCTGCTGATGTCTGAATGCCCACGTTTTTTGGTACAAAACAACGGTCTTCCAAGATTATAATTTATCAAAATCATTGAGTAAAACTTGGCATACTTTACGGAATACATATATTTAGAGACCGGCCACTGGGTAATAATTTATGATACTTCCAAATGGATGAAATAGGTCTTAGGGTTAATCGGTGATAAAGAAAAACAAAATGGCAATTGAAAAACACATCGATCTTAAATTATTTCAGAATTAAAAACAAATTTAAAAAAGCTTTGATATGAAACTTTGAATTTGATAGTCAGTGTCGCGCGGCATTTGGTCATTACGAAAGCTGATTGGTTCCCTCATACAAACGATCAATTGAATAATCATAAAACAACGAGAAAACAAAATTAAAACAAATAATCGAGGAAAAATAGTCTAAATTCAACGTGAGAATTTTTGAAATTGCATTTTGACATAACTTCGATTTTCAAATTTTCAATTCGCGTCCAATGAGCATGATAAGGGAATTTGAGCAGGTTTCAGCAAAGTACTTTTTAAATAAAATACTATTACTATTTATTTTTTGGTTTGCGAGTACTTTCGTTTATTCATTATCAAGGCAAAATTCATTATTAAATTAATTTCAGTTAAAACATACAAAGTCTGTTCAAGCAGTATTCTAGAGTCTAAGTTATTTTTTGAACTTTGGGCTAAAAGGTCACAAAAAAAAAGTAAGAGCCCGAATTCAAAAAAGTCTGAAATACTTCGAGTGTTTGTTTGAATGTTCAGTTTGGGTCGAAACATACGTATATATATGCTTCAGAACGGAGACGGTCATAAACATTCCGGAAGTTTTTCTATAGTAATAATTTTTTATTTTAAGCTTAATTTTTCGTAAACTATGGTTGTCTGAAGAATTTTTGATGGTCATATTCTTCTTAGTTATAGTCGATAGCGCATTAAGTTAAGTAATTTATATATAGTATAACTTAGAAGTCCTCAGGGCCGGTCCCTAATTTTATTTTAGCATTTTGAAGAGAGATAAAATTGAATAAAATAATCCCGATTTTGACATTATCAGATAAATTAAATTGAATAATTTCAAAAAAATCTACTTACTTGGTTAGTTTCTCAAGATGTTGTCGCATAACTGGTTGAATATATCTTCTTGAATAAAATCACTTGATTCATTTTTCTACCTGGGACAAACTCACTTGTGTTTTGGATAATTTTTCTTCCGTTTTAACCAGCAATGTCACCACAAAAATCTTCAATATCGTTTTGGTCTCAGCGAGAGAAGCTTTGTAACATCTGACAGAGTTTTACCTTCAATCCGACTACCTTCAAGATCCTGAAAATACAGAAATCTATTGCTGTCGGAACTAGAAATAAAAGAAAAGGGTTCAAAATTTTTGTTCGTTTTCCTTAAATGCGTAGCCTACGCAGCGTGGGCTGCTAAAAGTCCGCTCTAGTTCTGAAACTTTACAATTTGTACTCTATTAGCTTGATTAAAAATTATCAAACCGTGGCTTTAATAAAAATATTAAATTCGAAATATCTTTTCAAATAGAAACTAAAATTTAATTACAATTCAAACTAAAATAAAGTAAAAATTGAACCAACGTGTTCAACTGCAAAATTTTAAAATGAATCTTCGAACAAAATATATTTCCTAGCAAAAAACAGCATCTTTACTTGGAAAATTTTGGGATGATTTATTTCATCAACTAAAAAAACTTAAATAAATTTTTTTTCAAAATTTACCTGTGACAACTCGCGTTGAATGGGTTTTATCAATGTTCCTCGCAGAAATCGGCAGTTATTCTGATTTCTTGAGCTCAGAACAAGTTTGTACATTGACGTCGATATCCTTACTTTTTGTCAGTAAAGTATCGATGAAACATTGAAGTCATCGTGTTTGAAGAACCTTAACAATATTAGATATCGTAAACAGAATTTGATTTTTAGACTAAAGCATTAAATTAATTATGGAAATTATGATTTGTGATTTCTGAGAAACAATTGAAAAATTTAAGGGTGGTCTGAAATTGTCCTTTTACACTTCAAGTGAAGTTTTCTAGACTGGCGTAACGAATAATTAGTTTTTCTTTCCAAATTCGTAGTACAACTCTAATAGAAGTTCCAGTACTATCCAGGAGAATCAAATACCTACCACGCTTAAAAAATGAATTTCAGATAAGCGTCCCTAAACAGCACTAAAAAACCTACTCCTCATTTATCTCATACTTTTTATTAATATTTGCAATTAGAATGAAATATAAATGCACATCACCAAATCTAAGCCTTTTTTCAAAATTTTGCCTCAGTGGTCAAAACAGCTTATTTGAAGCCTCGCGCAACGCCTACTCCTCCTTAATAATATATGTACACAAATTCACCGCAAAGCCTAGATTAAGGTTCAAATGTAGCCCCTTTTTTAATTTTTTTCTCCAAAGTCTCAGGAACGGACTTGTGATTTCTAGTTTTTGTTGAAAATCGAACTATAAATTTTATAAAACCTACTTTATATTTGAAAAAAATTCAAAATTCAGAAAAAATACTACGACTTAAAAAACTCAGTGACAAATTCTCTACAAAAAAATCCGACAAAAAAAATTTATTGAGAAATCTCAATTATCGGCACCATTAATTTAACCTTAATTTTAAAACCCTCGAAAAAACCGACTTTTCTTTAAAAAATCTCAAAACCAAAAAAAATCTTAAAAGTGAAAAAACTTGGCAGAAAATTTCTACAAAATAGGTTGTATCAAAAAAGTATTAATACATGAAGCTGAGATATCGACGCCCACTCCCTTAAATAATCAGTTTATAGTAGTTTCAAGCCGTGAAATGTTTCTAATTTCAAACACGTTGGTCATACAGCAAAGCAAGTTAAGCATGATTTATGAAGCTTCGTAACGGAGGCATCAACACTACTCGGTTCGTATTGGTTTCAAATATATCTTATAAATAGTACTTATCCATCAACAAAACCACATGCAGAAAATTGCAGAACTTTCAAATTTATCCGAATTTTAGCCCCTATTTATTAATTTGTTTCGAATGCCATCGATTTATCATTAAAAGGTATTCAGTTATAAAAAAGTAACTTAACAAAAAAAACAATAATTGTATGCAAAAATCAATATTTTACATATTATATTAGCAACAGTAAGGACATATTGATTGTGGGCCCTCAGTTAACATACCATGACTATTTTCATGATCAACAACGCGGATACTAGCAACCAATCAAAACCTGGATTCAGAATAGACCGATTTCATTTGTCCGATTTGGGCTGTAACACGAGCCATCAAATGTTCGGATTTCCGCATTTTTTCAAATTAATCACGATTTGTTGGTTGAGGGCCTGGGCCCTAATAAATATAAACATATTTTGTCACAAGGGAAAATTTAAAAGCGTCCATAATGAAAAACATTTATATTCAATATTTAAAGCAAGCATACATACATTATCAATTCCAGTTTTCAAATTGCTATATTTTTCCTGAAAATTCAAGTTGAGGGTACAATAAATTTTAGAACTTGACTAATCGGTCAAAACAATAAAAAATGACTGTGTTTCAAATCTCTGAAGATCACAAGTTTGCCCCACTAGTGGTTGCTGAATGTCACTTAAATTAATGTATGTAGAATCTTTCTACTATCCGCAAATACGCATCATATCAACTCAATTTTTGGCCGATTATTATTATCATAATAAATCTTGAAAATCGATTCGAAATTAAACATTGTTCTCGTAAAAACCGTAATTAACATCAAAAATATTTAAGGTAAATTTTAAACGTCATCGCATCGTTTCGAAAATACCATCAAAGCTTTCTCGAACCGGGTTTTTTCTAATAAGCAATATCATGGTAAATTATGTAGACAAGGGTATACAAAAACAAAAGAGCTGCTCTCGAGCGCTCCGCGCGTACAAATATTGAACCATGATTTCTGTTACCAGCATGAGAAAGTCGAGTACGAAAAAACTTTTGATCTATTCGAAGCGATTAATGGTATTTGAAATTGTCATTTAAATTATTTTGAGGTACTGCTACTTTGTATTTTAATAGAAGAATTTTCAAACTTCGAATCGATTTAAAGGGTATCGACGACGACCAATCACCGTATCGTAGTAAAGCATTGGCCGAAAATTTAGTTAATATGAACCTATATCGGATATATTAGGCTATATATAGATCAAACGGACCTCAGAGAGTACAGATCCTAACTATTTGAAAAAATGCGAAATCTGAGCATTTGATTGGTTGATCCTTTCTTAATCTGGCCAATGAAACTCGGCCTATTCCTCAAATCAGAGTTTTGATTGGTGTAATATCTTGCGTTATTTGTATCATTCAAGATAGTTAAGATTTGTACTCTGAGGTCCGTTGATCCATAAGGCTATATATAAAGGCTATATTTGAGGAGCCGAGAAAATTTTATAGACATCAATTTAAGTGACATTCAGCCGGCGAACTTGTTGATCTTAGAGATTTGGGACACAGCTCATTCTTATTTTTTGACCAATTTAGTCTAGTTCAAAAAACTTCACTAAAATATTGTTGTGAACGGTATCCCGTTATAATAAATTTGACTTTATCTTAAAATTCGGATCAAAATTTTTTTTCATGATTTGAAATGTGAAGATTATCTTGACCCATGTTTCACTATGTGGTCAAATAATGATCTTACAAATTGTAACTTGTCAATCCCGAAAATCCCTTGTTTCCCATCAACGCACATACAATCTTGGTGGGATGCGAAGAGCTAAGTCTACCAAAAATGAATTCAATTTTCAGAAATTAATCTAGTGTTTTTTATTTGGTTTGGTGATTATCTTTATTATGAAAATTTTGGATTTTCATGAGAAACTAGTATAAAACGGCAGAAACTCCGTGTTAAATCGGAACCTGTTCAAATTTCAATTCTCTTTGGGTTTTGGAAAAAATTAAAAGCTTTTTTGAATGTGAGTTCTTTCTTCTCGCGGGAGTTCCCGTGTATTCTAGACTATAAGGACGGGGCTGTACTGAGATACAAAGTTCCTACTAAGTACGACGAATTTTTTTACTGCTAAACTTGTTCAAGTATGTTTAACTTGTAGCCCTTGAAAACATATGATATTAGTACAAGAAAAATTTTTTAAAAATTGGTTAAAGTGAAAATCATTAACCTTTGAAATTTTGATAATTTTGAAATAATTACAAGAATATTTTAATAGGCAATTATAAAAAAACGGTTTTCCATTTTCAAACAATACCTTACAATTGAAAAAAGTAATTTGTACTTAGGAGCAATATGTTTTCCAGTTGCTACAATTTAAACAAATTAAATCAAGTTAAGGGGTCGGTGCATTTTGACAGATTTGCACATTTTCAATTTTTTCTATTCTATGGGAAACTTTTTGCCACTTTATAGTTTATTCGAATAAAACATTTCATACGTAAGTTGGCATTTTTTGAGCTCACTTTGTTTAAGGGGGTGCCATAAGTCTGCAGATTGTACATTTTTCAGAGCGATAAATGAAAGAAAAAAAAATGTGAAAATTATTTTTTTATTTTTTATCTTCAATAAAAGTGCCATTCTTGCAAACGTTTATATTTTTATTTTCTATCATAACTAATTAGTGGGAAAATATAAAAAAACACTTTCATGGGCATCCATTTCCAACTAAACTCGACTACAGATTTTTTTAAAGACGATATTAATAAACTTCAGACATTGTCGGGTGTATGCGCTAAAAGTCTTGTTTTACGTTGCTAATAAAAAATTTCCTTGATATAAAAGTTTTTTTTTCCCATGAAAAATGGCAAAAAGTAGAGAAAAACACTTTTTTTGAGATACAAATTGACCTTAAGTTGCGTTTTGATATTAAAAAATGTCATTACATTACTACTAAAAAATGGCGCCTATACACCCACAATTTTATTTGGAATTTGACCAGCATGAAATTTTAAATATTCAGTGCCAAAGACACTGTATCGAGTGTACAGCCGAGTGTTTAAAATTTCATCCATAGTTAGAAAATGAAAATCGCGCGACCAACTCATTAGTTGACATACGCGATATTTAATAGATACCAAACATTAATATGTGATTCTGCCTGATTTTTATGGAGAGTTCAAAAAACCACTCGTAATAAAATTTGGACTTGATTTGCGGAAAAAAATTTTCAATAATTTTCTAAAAAGTCGACAAAAATGACAAATAAACATTCATGATTTTTCAAACAGCAGTCAGAAAATATGTAGACATGCATGAAAAAAGTTAAAGTGGCTATTTTTAGTTTTTATTCATAATTTCAAAAAAAACGAATCAGAAAAAATTTTGGACAAAAATGCGGAAATTTCAAATAGTTTGAATTTTTTTGAATTTTTACGATTTCAAAAAATGAAAACTCGAACTCAATCTTCCTAAAATAAATAAAAACAATTTTATCAAGCTGAAACACATTAATATATCGGTTCAGCTAACTATAATAAGCATAAAAAATATACTGACTTATTATTTGTTTCGTAATATAAACGACTTCCCACGT